>PVLC010018893.1:0-30000 GCA_004027655.1 Graphiurus murinus | reverse complement strand
ATTTTTTTACAACAGGGCTTTAAGAAAGCCACACACAAAGACCTGAAAGATGCTTGAGATATATATATATATAGATACATATATATGTATATATATAAAAAAAATACTCACTACCAAAGTTCTCATCAGTTTCATACTAAAGTATAAAAGTAAGGGTGAGGTCAGCCACAGTGCTAGGGAAAGTTTTATTTAGATACATTTATGTCCACATGAAACGCTTAGACTTGCATCCTATTACATATGGAATTCTGAGTTTACAACACACCATGAACGGCAGATTGGCTAGCCCACGCTACTCAAGAGCACACTCACAGACCCCACACAGGATGGTACAGTATGTACAGGATACAGTAGTAGGAGCCTTCGATGGAGGCTCTGGAACTTTCGTCTCTCAGTCCCCGTTCCCCTCCTCCTTCACACCCTGCCTCCTGGAAACGAAATCCTGACTGAGACAATACATTCTGATTATTCGATAGCCGACTGTTTGGATTAAGGTTGCGCCCCAAGAGGGGTGGGTTTTAGCTATATGTTTTTGTATTTTACTTTACTTACTTTATTATTATTATCTTTTTTTTTTGGTGAAAGGAAAAAAAAGAAAAAGAAAAACAAATGTATGATAGTATTAAAGTATTGCTTAACTTCCAGCATCGCCTCGTGTAGTGTCTGCGCCCAGGACCGGGCTGAGCTGACTCCTCGAGCTTTCTGGTCTGGGGTGGGGGCGGGGAAGCTCACCAGTGTCTATTCAATGTGCTTGCCTGCAGCCTGGCGCTCTTCTCTGCCCTCTACCTCCCTGGCTTTGCCTTCCTTGGAAGATCACCTGGCTGATGAAGCACATTCAAGAAAAAAAAAAAAAAAAAAATTCTCCCCTCCCCCTCTGCCCCTCAGTCTCCCTCTGTCCCTGTGTGTCACTTCCAACCAATAAAGAGAAGTATGAGTTAGTGTTTCCTTTGTAAACAATTTCATATGCAATATAATACAGAAAGCATGGCTGACCTTCAATAAAAAAAATGTAGTAAACTATATTGCTTTATTCTTGAGTATGCTGCAGTGAGTGAATGGCAGAACGAAGCAGTGTGGTGGTGGTGGAGGCTAAGTCCCTAGCCCTCGTTTGCACTAAAGATCAAAATAGTTTCGTTTTCTCTGTTTGGAACCAAAAATAGATTTTTTTTTCCCCCTCAAAATCCCCAAATGAAAAAGAACAACCAAAAGAAGAAGAAGAAAAAAAAAAGCTCCTTAAAAAAAAACAAAAAACAAAACAAAAAACTGAACACCTTTCAGGTCATTAAAACCAACAATTACCCAATGATTTTTACACTAGTCTAGCAAGATGTGTGTAACATTCACTGGCTGTGAATCGCTGTGCAGTGAAACATTAATCGACAGCAATCGAGCCATGCTACCTTAAAGCCCAAGCTACAAGTTCAAATTAAGATGATGGTCATGAAGAATAAAAACGCAAAGGCCTGTTGGGGCTTCCTTTGATCAAGCCAATGGTGACTGGGATAGAGCATGAGGCTGTTTGGGTTTCCCTATAGGACGAGGAAGGCCACGAACCACCTCTGCAGGGGCTCCTGGAGAGGAGACCTAGGCTGGGTCATCTCCCTGAGCCTCACGTCCAGGCAGCACCGCCGGGAGTGGGCCCAGGAGCTACTGCCACTGGCTCTCCTCTGCGTGGGCCAAGAGGAGATTGGGGTCTCAGGCAGACGGATGTGGAAGCCAGAGTCCCCTGGTGGCTATTTGAAGAGCCATCAGCCAAGAGGGTTTCTCCCCCAGGGAAGGCGAAAGGTGGTTCCCATGTTCGCCATTGAGCTTAACTGAAACAAAGACAAGGCTGGACGTCAGTGCTAAAAGAATTTACAAAAATTGTTTGAAATGGACTTCTAGATGAGATGGGGGACTAACGTGAACCTTAACCTAGGTAGCCACATTAAAACATATCAGATTTCCACGAGATTTGTGCTATGGGCTACTGGGTCTCTTCAAAAGGTATATAAACATCTAAAACATATTCACACAGATTATCAATTTCTTCTGAGCATTCTTAAAAAAATATTTTTTTTCTCTTAGTAAAATCATTTTAATATACCATGCCTCCCTCTTTTAAAAAATAAATTAAAAAAATCCAGTTTTGCATATCTAGCATTAGCATTTAAGGTAGTATGGCACCCCCTTCACAGAGAGGGGGGTGGGGATCTACAAAACGCCATAGAGTCGGTTGGCATTTGAACATTTTGAGACCTTGGGTTAGTTGAAACCACGTCAGATCAGCAAAGGTAAAATTAAACTTAAAATTGAAAAAAAAAAATTAAAGGAAAAAAACTGCCCCAAAATTATTAGCATTTTTTTCTTTTCATAAATAAGAGAAAGTTCTATCCTTACTGGTCCTAAATCTGAATAACTATGTCTAATTTTTTTTTTTAAACCTTAATTACGTTACACCTACCAATATGTACTAGAAGAAAGAGGAGAAAAAAAGTCACTACACTAGTACCAGGACAGCACGCTTACAAGATAGCCATTTTATACATTATTAACAGACAATGACCAACCAAGAATCTTCTATGAGGTGATGGGGATGCAGAGAAAAGGAAGGGGGGGTACAGTACGTCACCAACATGGACAAAAGAGAAACTAAACCCCCTAGCTAGACACTGAATTTCCAGGAATTTGCTCTTTTTTTTTTCTTTTTAAAATAAAACTTTTATTTTGTTATTTTATGACTTGAACGAGTTCTGCTATTTTAAAAGCGTCCAGCATTTTACTTAACCTGGTTGTTTGGAAATTAACATGTTAAAAAAAAAAAAGGAAAATAATCCCCCCCAAATCTCACCAAACAACCTAGTATTTTCCTGAAAAAAGAACATGATTTTCTTTTTTCTAAAAAAATGTTGTTGCTGTTTAAGTAGAATCGAAAAAGGCTTTTTTTTTTCTTTCTTTCTGAGTTAGCATTTTGGAGTCTTTAGATTGAAGATGCTTTTGCCCTACCATGTCTGTAATGTCTACATTAGTCTACTTTGTTAGTAAAATTTATAAAAATAGGAGTGCAGCAGCTCTTTATAATAAATGTTGCATTCAGTGTCTCATACTGGCTGTGCCTTAAGTACCAAATTTATAAACGTAACAATTTAAAAAATATTAATAAAACGTCAATATCACATTTTTAAAAAGAAAAAAATATATATCCACACTACAATATGTTTTAATGCCATCTATTGAGTTGTACTTCTATAGTTGCTGTTGCCGACCTATTACCAATATTAAAAAAAAGTTAAATTAAAAAATATCCTTCATCATAAGTGTCTTTCCCCAACCGAGGACCATATATTATAACAGCCAAATGTCAAACATGTGCAAACAGGAAACTGTCAGTTTTTCCCACCAGTCACAGTGCAGTGATGTTTATACTTTTTATTTTTAAAATTCTGTTTACATCTACAATAAATTAAAAAAAAATTCTTCCATAGCCTCTCTGGTGATACTTGCAGCACTGAGGTATTAAAAAAAATATATAAACCAAAAGGTTGCTTTCCTAATTTGTAAATAGAAAGTGAATGGGGAAAAGGTTGTATTCGTGCAGGCTTATCTACTCCTGGCCCGGGGGTCCCCAGATCTGGGGCTGGGGTGGGGGGTACAGGGAGGAGAGAGGCAAAGTGTCCTAGGGACCTTTGGAGGTGCTGAAATGATTGGACAATAGAAAATGATCAACTAGTTAAGAATTAAGACTGAAAAAGAATGCCCCCCTTCTACCCCCCCAAGCCAAACAGGTGTGCTTTGAAACTTTAAATATGTTAAATATTAAAATTGTAGCTTTGTTTTTAAAAAACATCTTGGGAAAAGCAGTTTTTCATATTTTAAATAAAAATCTAGCTAGACAGTAACATCGGAAGCTGTGCACAGACAGAGAGGTTGATAGGCTGGTAGGATACTAGTACAGTTCATAGGTCTATCACACTGACAGAGGAGCTCCACAGCGCTCTCACTCGTCCTGGGGTCGTCCTGGCAGCTGGGTGTTCTTCAGTCTCAGTACCCGACTTTGTCAACATTCCTTCCCCAACTCCTTCCAGAGCATCAAACTGCCTGGGACCGACTCCCTCACAAAAATATTTTTGATTCTCTCTTTCTTAATAGTTTCTATGTAGTTAATGGAATTGTATTTACAACATTTCTTTTTTTTTCTTTTTTTTTTTTAGAATTCACAATTTCAAAAAACCTTATAATATGACCTCTTTCAACAGAAAAAAAGCACTTATAGAAAAGGAGGACACTCGAAACATGGTCGTCCTTACCTTATTGCCGAAAATAGAGATACTTAGGTTAACAAAGAGACATCACAAAAAAGAACCGCAAGAGAGCCTGTTAATTAGCCTACTACATCTCACTTCTACAACGCAAAATAGAAAGTTTATGCCCACCTCCCGCGCCAAACTTCACAACTTCACTTCAGTGTGCTAAAGTTCCACCTGAAAATTCATACAGTCCCAGAACTGGTACCAAAATATGGAGAGCAACATCACCATCTCAGCATCCTTTAAAAGTGAGAACAGAATCAAAACAAGCAAAAACAAAAAAAAAACAACAACAAAAAAAAAACCAAAAATATATTTTTAAAGAAAAAATAACTCCTTAATATAACAATTATACTATGGTTAGCTTTCAACTAGATATTAAGCTAGGTGACTACTGGACTAAGTCAAAATCACTACCAAATGTGATTCAAAGAGATTTAGAAGGAAGAGGGGGAAGAGAGAAGGGGAAGGGGAACCATCAAGAAAAAACAAAACAAAACAAAACCAAAATCATGGGTTATATACACATTTAAAAGCTGTTGTCTTATATTACAGCAGATTCGTGAGATTGATGAGATGTAGTTAACCCTCGATCCGAAGTGAGCCATCTCTGCTTGGGATGAGGAGTGAGGCTGGTGGGGGTCCAGGTCTGAGGACATCACCTAAACAAAGGGCCACTCAGAAACTTCGCCCAGTCTTGCCTGGACATCCAGGTATGCTCTGCAGGGCAGGGAGGGTCAGGAGTGTCCCGAGGAGAACATAGAGTGGGGGTGGGAGGAAAAGAAAGGAGCGTCAGGCAAGTGCCAGATTCATTACGACATGGTTCAGTTATGAGTTTTCAAAGGACTGCGTTGGGTGACTGAGTAGGAGTGAAAATGGCTGGGCTCACAGCTTTCTGATGTCTAAGCCAGGCCTGATGCTGGGGAGAGGGCAGCTCTACAGTTCGCTGTGCTGATTTGCTACGAGCCTGGAGATTTCTTGAAGGAATGAATGGAGGAAGTGTGGGCAGCAGACGTGGTCATGCTGGGTTTCCACCTAGATGTTCCGACTGCACACTGACCAGGGGTACATTTTCCTTTTAAACTGCTGCTTTCAAAGCTAAATGTTTAAGAACAACTTCTGCCTTAATAGACACCCATCAATGATTATTAATAACTGAAAGTGTAAATATGTACTGAAAAAATCACGTTCTATACCAAGGAGTCCCTTGGACAGTTGATTAGGACACCTAAAAAGCAAATACATAACAAATAACCAGTTTGCTTGGAGAAAACCGAAGCAGGCCCAGGATTCAGACTCGCTGCGTCTCCCTGGATGGACTGTGAGCTAGCCCCTCTTTTGTGGATGACCTGCATGTCAGAAGGTCACCTCTGCTGGGGACAAGGTGTGTGTCTGATAGTCCTGTGACTCAGCTGGCTCACTCAGTCCATTCTGGACGGGGTGGGTGGCTGCCTCCTCTCTCAGCTACTTGAGCCTTCTCTGGAAACTGAGTCCTGGAGCTGAGAGAGGGGAATGGGCTGGGAGCAGACTTTCCCTTCCCCATGGAGGTCGCTGTGGGCAGGACAGCTTTTTTGGGGGAGGGAGGGAGTGGGCATGGCAGCCTCAGCCACTGGCCTTCCAAGGCTCTGCTGTTCTTTAATTCCCTTTTCATCTGACTCTACAAGGAGCTGGAACCATTTTCAGTCTCCAGCGTTCTTGGACCCGTCAGTCCTCCTTGCTCTCAGAGGAACCTAACTGCACCTGGGCCCCCAAACCCAGCTTCATTAGTAGCAAGAAGCTCTCCTTCAAAGTGTTAGCGGCCTCTGGCTCTGGCCAGCAATGGCTGGGTCAGTGCTCAAAGGAAGTGGAGACACGGATGGGGAGGATTCACGCACACAGCTTATTGGGTTAAGAGAGGCAGTTGCATTAGTGGAGGTGATTCCTTAGCAATGTGAGAAAAATCCAAGAGATTCATGGAAGCTTAACTCAACCTGGTTCCCCAACTGGTCCTGCCCTGTGGAGTCCTGGCTGACTCAGCCTGGGAGAGAACCCCTCCATGAGAGAGGCTTCCCAGCTCCACGTGCGAGAGGCTCTTGTACCCCAGTGGGATTTTCTTAGTGGAGTCCATTCCCAAGCCTCGGCTCTCACCCTCCCTCTTTCAAAGAGGCAGATCCATGTTGCATACCCCCCCAACCCACAGGCTAACACAGAACACACCCAGCCTGCTCACCAGGACAACCCTTCTCCCTTCCTTTTACTCATTTTGGGAGATTGTGGCAGGAGGCTTGCTCACTGCCCACCCCAACCTCCATTCCTCTGTTCCAACCCTTCTACATCCCCATCAAAGTGATTTAAAAAATGTTTAATTAACTTGAGCTCAGTTTAAAAGGTTAGGAAACTGGCAGGGATCCAAATCCACGTTACGCAGGTGATGTCGTTAATTTAATTTGCTTTTCGTGTGGTAATCTGGATAATTACTCAGTAGTTACTGGCAAAAATGTTTTCTTTTCACTAAAAGATGGAATCTGGCTGTTTGCACGAATCCCATTGGCTGAGCCCCAGAGAGCCCTGGGGAGCTGAAGAGGCCCAGCAACCCACTAGGTCAGCTCACAGGACCTTCAGGAGTGGCCCTGGTTCCCACCCCCTGCCCCCAGGCCTGGAAAAGGTTCAGTTTCCCTGTCTCCATCCCCCTGGGATGGGCACGGCACAAGATCGCCTTCCAGTTTCCCACACTCTTGATTGTATTTCAAGGCAGAGAAAGAGGAGGGTGAGGAAGATACAGAAATGGAATAGAAAGAATCAAACAAAGGGCTCCCCCCCACAAAAGTAATAAAAATAAAAAGAGAGCAAGAGTAAGAGGTGGGGGTCATGATTAAAAGCTAGAGAAAAGGAGAAGAGATTAAAATAATGGATTTATTCTTACCCCCACCCATTCTGAAAAGGGGCAGAGAAAGAGAGAGAGAGACAGAGAGAGAATGTTGATGTGATGAGACAGGGCATGTGCGTACATGTATGACTGCTGCACATACATGTACTGACACACCGGCAGGGTGGAGATACATGGCAGAGACGGTAGTACCTCAGAGTGAGATGGCAACGAAAGCACCTGCTCAATGGTATCCATTTGTAAAGGCCGTTGCAATCAAAGGTCCCTAAAATTGCACAATTGTTAAGGTCATCAGTGCGCTATACATGGGAACAGATTGTCATACTCTGGGACAGGAAATTATCTCTAGGGCTAGTCTGTGGTTGCCAGCATGAATATGTAATTCTGAGACACCGTGCCATGAGGGGCCAGGAGGACATCCTTCCCAGCTCCAACTCCCCGACCAGAGCCTGTATGCCCACCCGGGGGAAACCAAGAGCCAGATTCAGAGGGGTGCATGGTGATGGGAAAGGGGGCTCATGCCCAAAATGATGGGCACAGTTGCTCTGAACCCCAAAGGGCAATGATAAGGGTCTCTGCCCACAGTCCCAATAGCTTGGGCTGGGGAGAAGAAATACCGGTGCAGACAGACTGTGATGCTATGTGGGTTATGTCAGAAAAAACGCTGTAGCACACAGGTCTAAGGACCCAGGTTTTGAAGAACAAATAAGGTCTGTGTTTCTGGATGCTGAAAATGGAAATGAGTCGTGCTCTAAGTGGTGATAGACGGTTCCCCAAATTGATGCAGCTCTTGGCTGAATAATAATGTTCTGGATTTGGTACTACAGTTGATCCAAAGGGATTAGACTCATCAAACTACTGACTCAAGTGATAGTGGCTTGGGAATGCAATTGAACAAGGACCCAGGTAGCACAGGCCAGGGCTAGCAGGTGTGTGTGTGTGTGTGCTCACTCGCGTGTGCATGTGTGTGTACACGTACATATGCGAGGGGGGCTTCATGTGCCGGGGGCATGGATGAGGCTGCCTGGTGACCCTGGCTATCTGCACCCTGGCTATCTGCACCATCTTTGTTCTCCCCAGCGCAGCCCCCAAGGCAGAGCTTGCCCACTCTCTCCCAGGTGAGGAGTCTGACAGGGATGTGACTGGGACAATGATCACTCCTGTCAGCTCAGAACCAAACTGCCTCCAAAATGCAGAAGTGGGCTGGGGCAGAGGTTGGCCAGCTTTCTGTTTCCAAAATGGAAGGGACAGCGAGCAAGTGGGCTCAGGCACATTCATGCTCACACACCGGGAGGGAAAAGAACAATACAATCTGAAAACAGCATGCAAATCTGTTAAGCAAATTTCCATTGCCTGGATTAGTCAGATTATAGAACCACAGAGCATTACAAATATCAAATGCATCTGGCCTTCAGGGGAGGGGGGCGCAGCTAGAGAACGCAAATGGGAACTTACTTGGAACCTGGAAACTGTAAGAAACGTTAGCAAAGGAAACTGCCTGGGAGGGGGCTGGCCCCCCACACCACCTCCCGGGCCCCAGCACTGAGACTGGACTGACTGAGGCTGCTCCTCCTGGGGTGCGGGGAAGGGCCTGGTACTGAGGACCCACCATGTGCCAGCATGTGACATATACTGTTTCAGTTTATTCTCACCCAATCTCGTTTTGCAGCCAGGCACATGAGGTGCAGAGAGGATATATAAATGGCTCAAGGCTGCAAGGGCTGAGGGTGAAGGAGTGGTGACATGAACCTGAGTTGCCCATGCACCTGACACTTCATCCCCGGGCTACCCAGGAGGGGCCTGCCCACAACAGGTCTAGATGGAGGAGCTTTAGCCCTCCGCTGCTGGCATGACACCAAAAGGGACCCACTGTCCTCTCCTCTGCTTCTAACTCTGGACTGTCCTCCCCATGGGCTGTACAGAGTCGGTCAGGAAGGGCAGAGAGGCAGGTACTTACAGCTATGCCATGGCCGAAGCCCGAGCCCGGCTGTGGGCTGGCGGCGCTTATGTAATTCCCCACTCCGGAGTCCTGGCTGGCAGGGCCATAGAGATCGGCGACAGGTCCTGGGCTGTTGGCCCCCGGGAAGCCTCCAGGCCGCGCCGGGTTGGAGCCTGCCGGGGAAGCGGGCGCGCCAAAATTCGGTTGAGCACTGTAGCTATTCAGGACTGGTGTGCAGAGAATAGAGCTGGGTATGAGGCCAGAAGCCAGGCATGCACCGATCATTACAAGCCAAACACTCGAGAAAAACAGCTGAGGCCCAACTTCTAACACTCAACCAAGGCCATGCGAAAACATGAGCAGGGACTCAAGAATACTCAGCCCAGGCTACTACTAAGAAGCTTGGAGCTCCAAAAATAGAGAAGAAGAAAACGATCATTCAACACACTACGGCAACCAACCGGAGGTGCTTCACTGCCCACCAAATTATCACAATAGAAATAGAGATATATATGGAGGAGAGAGAGAAAGAGAGAGAGATTTTTTTTTTTTTTCACATCTGAATTGACGCTCATGCAGTCTTCTAGATTTGGGCACGTTGAGACAGCATTCACATCCCATGCAAACTACAAAGGAACTAGTTTTAGACTACACATTGTGTTAATATTGATATTAAAACGTGACAGGAAACAAAGCAATTTGTGTCCAGGAAAAAAAAATCTTCGGGGAGGGGAATTTAAAAATATTTTGTGTGTGTTTCTTTTTTTTTTTTTGGATCCATTAAATGATAAATTTTTTTAATTAAAAAAAAAAGACAAAAAGATCTCCATTCTGCATCCCTCCCCCCCTCCCCACTGGCTACCCCCCCCCCCCCCCATATCCCTGCATGAAAGTCGTCAATACTGAAGTGGTCGCAGGATGGGATATGTCATGGAACGTTCGGGCATCTTAACGTAACGGTAATGATGGCGGCAGAGGGTTCCTTTTTGGGGTGGAGAGCGGGGGATGGAGGGAGGGGATGGGGAGGGAATGGTGACCTGAAGGTTGGGTCAAAGCTGGGGTGGAGCCAATGGTCCTACAGGACATCCACACACTCACCTCCTGCAGTAGAAGGAAAGGGGGAATTTAAACTTTTTTTTTCCCTTTTGTTAAAAAAAAAAAGACAAAGAAGTATGAATGCAGGATATACTGACTGAAATGCCTACTTGCTGTTAGTCTTCCTCAGGTGTAAGCTCCAGACCAAGAAAAAGAAAGTTCAGAATGCACCTTTGCTACAGAGGAGCATACACCTGCATACCTGGAGAGTGGTCGGGCTGCATCTAGGGGAGGGTGGGTTGGAAGGGAAGCTACCTTTGGCCCCCTCTTTGCCTCCCTCAATCCCATCACCCCCTTCCCAAACAGGGCCACAGCCTGTCAACCAGGCCATTTTTTCTTTCATCTTTCTTTACTTCCCCTTAGTAGCTTAATCTTTTTTCCAAAATGGAAAAAAATATTTTTTTTTAATTGTAAAAGTCAGCTCTCATTTAAACCTCAAGGTGAGACTGGAGCCAGCCACTTTGGGGCAACAGTATGAGTGCCTCATATCTGCAGGTGTGTCTTCAGCTTCACAAGGCTGCAGGCTCCCTCCTCCCTTCTGCCTCCCTGGACATCCTTCTCTGTCCTGTGACAGCTGCCTTCCCTGGCAAGAAGGAGAGAATATCTGAAGTGGACAGCCGAGTCACTCTTGCCTGGGGGCTTGCACGGAGGCTTGAGCTCCTCTCCTGGGGCTTTCAAGAGCCACAAGTGGATTGATTTTCACCCACTTGTCAAGGGGTAAGAAGAGACTGACGATGTACCACACTAGGCTGGTGGGAGACTGAAACGGGCACACAGAGACGACTAACCCAAGCTGGGCCTAGCTCAGACTGCTGCCCTTTGATGCCCTTGAGGCAGGAGGCCCCAAGGTGAGGCCCTTCCAAGCTGTAGCCTAGAAGTGAATAAACAGGCCAACAGAGAGGAGGTTAGAGAGAAAAGGAAAAAAATTACAGAGGCTTAGAGCAAGCGGATGGCTTATTTGGGAAGGCGCTGGTAGACAAAGGGGACGGGATGTTTGAATACAGAAGATTAAACTTGCAGATAACATTTGGCCCTTCTCACTCACAGAGGCAAATATCAAGCCGAGATATTCAAAAGGCAGTATTATCTTGGTCCAACACACTTTTTTCTTCTGGGCTCAGGAAAATGCAAAAAGCTCAGACAGTGGACGCTTGGTTTTTCCTGGCAGCTAAGCTCCTTCTCTTTCTACAAAGGAGTAGACTAGCCTGTTCTGTTTTAGGGTAAGAGGGTGGGTTGGAAGACAGGGAGAAAGACCTTTCAGTTTCTTTGTCCTTCTGGTGGAATGCAGATCCAGGGAGATCCACCTACCTAGCGGGTAGGGAGAAGGAAAGTTTTGGTTGTGGCTCCTGCCAACAGGGACCGCCCCCTAGAGACTAAGCCAGGCAGAGGAAGCAGCCTCAGAGGCAGGATACAGTACACCAGGGAAGGATGCTGTCCAGAGACACTCCCTCCGGAGGCTTGGAAGGCAAGAGGGCTGCTCGTGTTCTGCCCATTCCAGGCAACCTCTCCTGTTCCTGTGTGCATGCAGGCAGAGTTGGCCTGAAGGGAATTTTGCAATAAACAGCTCATCCTGGGTCTAGATCACTCCCCTCCCCTTGCTCAGACATCTTCCATCAAATGACACGAAAATCACCGTGGAGAAGACACTGTATTAGAATGCAGCTTTAAACCCGCAAGTCCCGTTTTATTATGCACTTGCTCATCACAATGCTTGAGTCCCAGCCCAAAGTCACCTTGCAAACATCCCCCAGTCAGGGCAGGCTGTGAGCACCCAGTTTGGAGCTGGTCTCCAGGGGCGGTGGAACCTGCACCCTCAAGGGCTAGGGCACGGAGGAGAGACACAGCCAATGTCTGCCTCTGTTTCTCTCCGTGGCAAAGGAATCATGCTCCAGGGAGCATGTGAAAGTCCAGACAAGCTGTCTGCCAACTCGTGCATCTTTGGGAAGATTCAAAAAACTACGGTTCTGGCTGTTCAGGAGAGCATGGGGACAAACACTTAGCACATAAACTTGACAGTAGTCATTCCTGTTGTCAGATGGTGGGAAGACATCAAAGACAAAGTAATTTTCTTCTTTTGGGAAGTCAGTGTAACTCCATATATTAAATACTGGCTGGCTACATGATAAAGGGGATCATCTGAAGACCCTCTCTCCTGCAAAGCTGTGAGAGACGGGGGCAGGCATGCAGCCAAGCCACTGATGTGGGGTGCTTTCTATGGAAGTTACTCTCCAGTCAATTTTCAATGTCTTAAATGCGGGGTACCTTTCCCCAGGGCACACAACTCATTTTGAGGGGCCAGAAATGGTCCCATATACCAGGATCAGGTTAGAAGGGGGACAGGACATCACTCTTCATAGGCAAGGATACCTTGTCAATTGCTCCATTAGTGTGTGTGTGTGTGTGTGTGTGTGTAGGGAGAGAGTAAGAATTGTTGAATCAACAGTGTTGAGATTTATAAATTGGATATTGTGACACCCATCCCAGAACAGAGCTATGTCTTGCAAACACCTTGGCACTTCTGCAACAGAATCTGTGACTGCTAAGTGGCTCGGGATAAGCCCTGAACCAGGCTGGTTGTTTGGGGGCTCACTGTGGTCCGTCAGCGTCTCTGGGCAGGTTCCTCTTCACGCTGCAGCTCTCCTCCCCAGCATCCTCTGGGCTTTCTCAGTCCAGCAGTACTCTCAGGAGGAAGCTACAGTGTAGAGCAAGGGGACACTCACTGGACTTGGAGTCAGAAGACCTGAGTGTGACCTGGCCCCGCCTTCACAGAGTGGGCCTTGGTCCGAGCCCCTCCAGCCCGAGTCCTTGTTTGTAACATGTGAATGATATCTCCTTCATTCAACCCGACTCACTGGGCTACCGGGAGAGTGGAAATGAGAAAACACTCTGTGACTTGTTAAGTTTAAAACAAATACACCTATTTTTGAAATAGTTGTGTATGCAGAGCCCAACAAAGCAGGTACCATATGCAGATTTAAGAAAATCTGATATAGGAAAATGCAATTCACCTGCCATACAAATCAGAAAGCGACTTACAAAGAGATCCAATTCATCCGCTTCATGTGTTTATTTAATCATCTTGGACCTGAAGCAAGGACTCCTGGGACTGGGGTGAGGGTGGGAAAGCAAGGACACTAAATCTCACTGAGGACAGCAAGAGGAAATGCATCTGAATGGAAGTTGGAGGCATTCTATACTGACTAACAGGAGGAGCTTCCTGCCCAGCAAGAGAGCACCTTAATGGCTGACCTAGGGAAAGCCCGAGAATCTTATCCTGAAGACCTTAACAGAAATGTGTGCTGCAGGCTCAGATCCTCACCTATAAGTGAGGATCTAAAATGAGCCAGGGGAGATGCCTGCTGCTTGGAGGCACAGTCTGCAAGTGGCCCAGCCTGCCTATGGCGAGAAGGGGCTGGGCTGGGAGTGGAATTAGTCCCTGGGGTGGGGGTGGGGGGGTGATGGGAGTCAGAACAGCCTCGCTGTAGGTCTAGAAAGGCATGGAAGTCTGCATGTTTCTGTACTGTCCTTAAGTGATGCCACTGGACCTTAGGCAAAAGGCTAGAACTAAGGACCATGAAGGGATACCCCTTGGAGGGTACACCTGGCTCTAAGCCTGACAACTGAATTATTAATGATATGGAGAGTGACTATTGACAAAATCCTTTCCACATAAGCTCGGCCCATATACCTGGGACAAGCCAGGGGTCTGCAGAGTTCCAGCCCTAGGCCAGGCTCCTGGTTTGGAGTCTCACATTTCCCCAAAGGGCTTGGCTGACCCTCAAGACAATTTCAGAATCGTTTGCTGCAGGAGGCCCCGGTGGCCCTGGCACTTTTCTGGGACAGAGCCTCCTTCCTGCCTAGCCCGCCCACACTGCTCAGGGTGAGGCAGCCCTCTCCAGGCCCCAGGCAGGAGGCAATGTACTGACAAAACCAAATTAATCACAGTGTGTGCTTCTGAGCCAGGAAGAAGGGAATCTGGGTTGATGATGATGAGGGCAGGAGCTGTGTTAGTCCATCAAACTGGATTTTAGGTTTTTTTTTTTTTTCTTGTTTTAGAGAAATTAAAGAAACTAGTGAAGGTCATCACCCACCTAACACTCACCTCCGGTCTCATCTTGTCTAAACCTTGGCCCCAAGCTCCACAGTGGCAGGGCTGTCTCCTTAGGGCGGGCTATGTAGAGTTGCCAGGGTGGTCACAGGACCCTGTGATCCTAATCAGATGGCATGTCCT
Source organism: Graphiurus murinus (assembly GCA_004027655.1). Taxonomy (NCBI): domain Eukaryota; kingdom Metazoa; phylum Chordata; class Mammalia; order Rodentia; family Gliridae; genus Graphiurus; species Graphiurus murinus. The sequence goes on along the minus strand of PVLC010018893.1, from coordinate 15,583 downwards.
CTAGGGCAAGAGCGACCACCCTCTATTCCTTACTGCACTGGGTGCTCAGTGGACACCGGCTCACAGGGCCAGTTGACTGATCACAGTGAAGACTACCACAAGTCCCTCCTCTCCTGGAGGGCTCTGAAGAATGGCAGCCGGGCAGCCAAGGACCTTCCTGGGGAACAGACTGGAGAGCCCACTCTGGAGTCTCCTTACTGTGTCCTCTGAAGGTAGACAGGCAAATAAGAAAGGTCAGCACGGAAAGTTAAACCTGTTTCTGGTAAGGGAAGGACAAATGCTCAGCTGTAAATTATCATAGCACGAATCATGCAGAGCAGGCCAGAAGTCCGCCTGGTTGGTGTTTCCCAGGGACCCTGGGCTCAAGCTTTCCATTCAGAACTTAGCCTGCAGGTAGGAGAGACAGACAGCGAAAGCCAGCAATTTGTCCAACCCGGGGAAATGGTATGACACGCTAAATTAAAATTAAATCAGTTCAGGGTCCCAGATGTGGGGACAATCAATTTTATACACGATATATTTTTTAAAGCTCAGGCAAATTCTGAAGGGAAAGGGAGGTGGGAGGTGTACTTTCAAATGGGTGGTGGGGTGGAGGGATAAGAGAGCAAGGTACTGGTATATCTTTTTCACTGTCTCCATACATGAACAGATGAGTTATGGAGAGGAAGAGGAGGAACAAACAGCCTGGTGACATCATGATGCCAGTCTCAGAGTACCCAGAGACGCAGGGCTCCACTTCAATACTGTGCTGGACACATGGCGAGCACCTGCTCACTCACAAACATGGTAGCTGGGGACTCACTACCATGCAGATAGGTGTAAGGAGAAACACCCAGAACTGACCCTGTGAGGAAGGCTGTGTGGCCAGGACGATGTGCTTGTTGTTAAGATGTGATCTTCTCTTTCCAGCTTGCCACTTCATTGTTATCAGCCCTGGTCAGGGTCTTGAGCTCCCATAGGACCAGCCTAGGAGGCTCATGTATAAATCCCAGGGTGCAGCAGCTTTCAGTGACCCTGAGCCTGGTGGCCAAAGAAACTGGGCTTTTGTCATGAGGGCAAAAAAAGAAATTTCTGGAGCTAAGGTCAGGTTCCCATTTCTCCCATCTCCCAGAGGCCCCAGGGACTGAGCTTGTTTGCAGGTTCTAGGAGGGAAGGAACCATGCCCCAGCCTGCAATAGCTTCACCAATGAAAGAACCTCAGTGAGCGGCTCCAGGCCAGGTTTCTAGTCTCAAAAGTGAGATGGTGTTCCTGACCCTCTCCAATGGGGTCAGTGCCTTCATCCTGAGCCTCTGAAGTGCTTTGGAGAATGGGGGGAAAAGCCAACCCAGGTGACAAGTGTTTATGGTTTGGCTGAAGCAGGTAGTGTTTTTATCATGAACATCCTGCTGCCTCTTCCCTAAGATAACTGGCTCAGAACCCAAGTCATACTTGTTAGAACTTGCAAGGAGTGGCAGACAGGGGAATCCATCAGAAGCTACCAGCACCCATGAAATGCTGCATTAAGCCACCTGTGGCTGGGCACATAGCCCAGGGCGATCCAGAGTCTCTTTCCATCCAGCCCAGACAGGGAAGTCAGGGAACATGGTGCCTGGAATAGATTCTCTCCTCTCTCTTGAACAGACTGGTGGCTCCAGGTCAGTCCTACTTCAACCCTGGGAACTCCCCTCGCCTTGTTTTGATCTGGCCACTGCCTTTGTCCTTGAGGCACATCCACTCTCTCTCAAGAGCATCTCTGGCTTTTCCCATGCATTCCTAGCCACTGTGTCTTGTGCTGCCGAGCTGCTGTGTGCTTACTAATTCTCACCCTGAAAGCTGCATCTCTGTCCCCAGCAGAGGGATCAGATCCTTGCTTGTGTCTTGGGTACATTCTCTGCACTATAAATGTGTTAAAACACTATCAAATCTTAGACTAGAACAACAGACTTAGAAGATGGCCTAACATGGTATTCTCCACCATGATGAAAATCTAGGTTAAGAATCAGATATCCCCCTGGACCTGTTAAGAATGGTAGGATGGGGAAATGCTACGTACTAGTGGGGGTAAGAGAGGCAAGAAGCACAAAGTTTTAGAAGCTGTGGCTTCAGAGGATGCCCAAATGGAAAGACAGCTCAGACTCACTGAGAGCCTACTGTGTTCCCTTGGTAAGTATTAATACCATCTTTTTTCACTCACCTAACAACTACAGCGGTGGAAACCTAGTGTTTGAGCAGCCAGGGAACAGAGCCAATGTCACTGTGTCTCAGAAGTACCTGAGATAGGACTGAACCTAGCGCTAACTTGAAAGCACATGTGATTTCCAGTGTACTGTACTGCTCACATATCCCTCCCTGAATCATAGTTTGACAAGGTTTCTTCTGTTTCATTGGATCTTTCTTTGCCCCAGATAAATGGCAAAGTCAAGAACAAGGAATTGGCTCTCCAGCTTTGGAGTGAAAACTGCTGTGGGCTTGGACCCTGTTACCCTTTCCAAACTGAGGGCTCCCTGGTAATGCAGACATCTCCTGTTAGACTGAGGCTTCCCTGAGGTCAGGAAGTGCTTGTGGAATAAGACAGGGGACTTCATCTCTCCTGAGGACTAGACCGCCTTCCATTGTGTCACATCCCAAAGAACAAAGAGCTTTGTGGCACAAAGCCTGCTTGTGGCCAGTACTGGAGGAACAGGGCACTGACAGAGGGAAAGTAAGTCCTATTCCAGCCTGGATGGTTACTGGGACCCTCCCCTCCCTGAAAGTGCCAGGACCCAGTGGGACATCCAGAGGGTTGATCCCAGTCCCCAAGGACCATATTCTGCTGAGGGCAAGTCCTAGGATTGATGGCATTCATGACCTGATTGTATCTAACAGCAGCTCCCTACCCTGGGCTCCAGCAGCCAGGGGTGGGTGGGGAGGGTCCTCAGGGGGCAGCCCCCCAAGGACCTGTACAAAAGGCTTTCCACTTGAGCTTCCCACTTTCAATGATTATAAAAGCACAGGAGTTTAATCCATTTTTTATGTAAGCGCTAATAGCTCTGTGTCCTTGAAGTTCAAAGCAGGCGCATACATGTCACTAATTAGCCAAGCACAGAGCCATTCAGTTCCCTCTCATGTTTCTAATTAGGTCTTTAATAACAAACAAACTCCGACCTTACCAAAAGGCCCCCATTCGTCAGACAGTCAAGGAGGGCAGCTGCTTCCCTGTTTACGGCTGCTCCAGGCTGCTCCTTCAATGTGTACATGCTCCTAATCTCAGCCAGGACAGGCCTGCCCTCAAGGGAGGCCGGAAGGTCACACGAGGACAAAGACCCCTTAGCCTATCCTGGACAGTAGCCTGGGACTCACTGTGAAGACCAATGATGGGCAGAAGAAATCTGCCTGCTGTTAGAGGAGGCTGGGGTACCAGTGACAGTCACAGAGATGGTGTGAAGCTCTGTATCCAGCCAGAAACAGGCAGTACTTGAACCCATGGTGACATGCTGGACTTGGCTGGGGTCCACCCTGCAAGGTTCTGATTTTATGGCTCTTCTGTGTGATCTGGCCATGGGGAGGCTTAAAATCTTCCCAGGTGATTCTACCATACAGCAAAGTTCAGGAACTACTATACTGACTCCAATCTCTGGGCCGATTTGCTCATCTGCAACTACCAATAGCTATTAACAGGTCCACTGTTATTAATGAATACCATTGATACAGAGAACCAAAACCTCAAAAGGCTCAACCACACTTAAGAAGTCGATTAGAAAAATGACACACAGTTCTGAAAGTACCAGGTCCCTTCCTACATTAAACATATGCATTAAACATCGCATATGACTGTTTCCAAATGCATCCCTACCAAGTTCCCTATTTCTTGGAAGCTCCTCGCTCCTCCCAGATCTTAAGCCACTGTCACTGTCACTGCTTCCACCTCCAAAGACAAGGGGTCAGGAGCTCTGGAAACAGCAGCAACATAGAGCTGAAATGGCCCAGGCCCTCCAGACTGAAGTCCTCACTGACAAAGGTGGAAGCAGGCCTGGAATCAAGACTTCTGATTATACCTTTTTCTATGTACTTGGGCTGCCTCTATTTTTATTTTAATTTTTTTTGTAATATTGGGGATTAAACCCAGAACCTTGTGCATGCTAGACAAGTGCTCTACCACTGAGTTACATGCCCAGCTCTCTCTCTTTTTTTAAATCTGTTTTTCATCCTTATTGGGATTAATCCACAAGAAAACCTCTCCCTGTAGGAGGGGAAAGGTTTTAAAGGAAGCCTCTCAAGTCTTTTGATCTTGAAGGTCAGGACACAGGGAATGGAGATAGGGTCACCCCAAGCATGTCATTTCCAATCCTGAGCTGAATGTATTCTATGACAGATGGGAGGGGAGGAGGCTGGGATGGAAGGCACTGACCATTTTGGGGGGCCACCTTGGTGGAGAGTTTAAAGATCAATCTGGAGCTGACCAAACCATAGCCAGAAGACTAATGTAGCCAAGGACACTGCACAACTGGCCTCAGGTCTCCTCCGACACTGGTTCCTGTGGCCTGGCTCTGCTGCTGTGCTTCTGGCCTTTTCTCTGAAGGAGGGTGTGGCCTGGGTCTGTGCCTCACTGATCCCGATTTAAGGGCATTTGAGATTCTGTCTGTGATGCTGCACTCTTCTCCCTGATGCCAGGAAAATCTATCCTCTCTAGGTTACAATCAGAAATAACTTCCAAAAACGGGGGGAAGTGGGGCTGGGCGGCCTTTCCCAACCACACCGGCTTCAGGCACTCAGGTTTGCACTGTTTACCACAGACCTGGACAGACCATTTTATTAATATTAATAAGTAGCCAGGAACAAAGGGCTCCTTTATTTTTAGCTTTCTCTAATTGTGTAGTAATTACTCATCTACAAAACAAATGAACCCCTGCTCACAGTTGCCATGGTACTGAGAGATTAGCCTCCCTGCAGGATGATTGGCCAAGGAGACCACAGTTCCCACCCGTGGACCTGTCCCCTCTCCACCATTGGCCCAAAGCAAAGCCCCAGCAACTGGGCAGCCAATCCCCTCCCAGAGATAGGGCTGGGCTGTGTTTCCTAGCGACCTTCCAGATGCAGTCCAAGCAGGGCAAAGGAAAGGATGTGTACTCCTCCCTACGGAAAGCGTCTGTCTTCCCTGAGAAGCCCCCCCTTGTTCCATCACCTAGTTTGTTTTGAGAAGTGTCTAAGTTCCTTCAGACTTATTTTGGTTATAGGTTCCCTTCAAATAATTCCCTCCAGGTAGCTCTCTCTTACCTGACTACACCTTCTCTGGGCCTCCACTGTCTGACACTGGTCTGATCTGAAACGATTCAGGGACCAGAAACTGGATCAGAAATGTCAGCCAGCAAAAGCCAAGTAGTACCATGACATTAAGTCTGCAATAGCAGAAGCAGGTGCAAAAAACCCCAAAACAAATAAAAACCATAAAATAACTCCTGATCCATTTGTAAATGATTTGGAGTTATCTCTTGAGTGTATGTTTTAAAGTTACAGAGTCTTGCTCAGTCACTGCTGGGCTTGTATACTGGTTGAGAGCAGAGACTGATGATTCCGCCTTTGTCATCTCAGATAAGCTGTCTTCTCTGAGTCAGCTTTTTAGTCTCTAAAATGAGAATGGAAGCTGGGCACACATGTCTGCAATCCCATCCACTCAGGAGGCTGAGGCAGAAGAACAGCAGGTTCAAGGCCAGTCTGGGCAACTTAGTGAGACTATCTCAAAATCTAAAAATTAAAAAAGCTGGGGATATAGCTCAGTGGTAGAATGCTCCTGGATTCAACCCCCAGTCCTGAAAAAAAGTGTTAATGGGAATAATCATGTCCACCTCATAGGGTTGTGAGAATTAAATGAGATAAGACAGGTAGGCTTGGCATAGTACCTGGTTCATTCATACCACACTTGTGCTATTATTAACATATTACTATTATTATTTTATTAAATTGTCCAGGAAGTGTCTCTACCATTTTATCAACAAGTTTAAAGACATTCTTTCCTTAAAGGACCTCCCAGGTGTGAATTTTGAGATGCCAGCTGGAACCCTGTTGTCCCATGCCATGGAGAGGATTTCATCAACGGCTTTCTCGTCCTCTGACAGACCTAATCCTAACAGCCAATTACAGCTGCTCAAAAGTATTACTTGCCCACCTTCTGTTCTGTAGGATCCCAAGCTGGTAAGGGAGGCCTTTTTAAGAAGTTAATATTAATAAGCCAGGTGTGGTGGCACATGCCTGTCATCCCAGTACTTGGGAGGCTGAGACAGGAGGATTGCAGGTTCAGGGCCAGTCTCAGCAACTTAGTGAGGCTTGTAAAGGTAGTGAGACCCTGTTTCAAAATAAAAACAAAAAAATAGGGATGGGGGTATAGTTCAGAGGTAGAATTCAATTAAATCCTCAGTGCCTGGATTCAATCCCCCAATACCACACACATGAGAAACTATTAATAAGCATTCAGGAACAAAGGGCTCTTTATTTTCTGTATTCTCTAATTGCACAGTCACTGCTCACCTACACTAAGAACGAGGATTAGGCTGACTTCGCTTCCTGGAGGGATGATGACTCCCGTTGTTTGGGAAAGGCTGGTACCACCAAGACACATGGAAAATATCTTTCAAGAACTCATACCCACCTTTCATTAAAGGGAAGTCATCAAGCCAGAAGAGGACTGAGGACATGGAGCAAGGGGGCGGGTGCCCCAAGGTAGGGCTAATCAGGTGTGGCTTCCTGCCAGTGTGAGCCAGATTTTAAGAGAAGGAGTAAAGACAGAGGGGAATAAACTGGCAGAAAAGACGAGGGCAGTGGTTACCACAAGGGCAAAGGAATGGGAACCAACAGCTGCAAGTAAGAAATGAGTAACAACTTGATGGCAGAAGCAAAGAAGAGTCACAGGAAATTAGGATGGCGTCCCTTTCATAGACATTCTCTGTGTATACCTTCTTGACATCTCACTCCACTTATCCAGGTCATGCACCCAGCCCCAGACCCCCAGAGTAGGGGTTCAGCTGTTCTCTTGGGGGTTGCTGTCCAGGTCATCTTCCCTGGATGGTTCTGTCCTTCCCAGGCTCCACTGCTATAAAGGACATGAACCTTTCTCTCCTGCCAACTCTCTTGATCCAGCTTTCAGAGTATCCCAGACCCTTGCTCTCTCTACTTCTTCAAGCCTAAGTCCCCACTGCCCAGCAGAGGCTTCCCACCCTAAGTTCCTTGAGGCCCAAGCTGCATCTCCCTCCTGCACTGAGCTCCCTGCCTTCTGTATGCTCTCTGATCATGCAGGAATCCACCGAATGAGAGCTCACTCTTACATCAGCCGTGTGCTTTGTCTTTCTTAGCAGACTGGGAGCTCGTGGAAGGCAAAGGCCATGTCATGGAATTCTTCTGCCTCCCACCCCAGCCCCCACAGAGCCAATCATCTAATGGGAAAGAGCTAAAGACTCGCTCACTGGGCACCTATACATCTACACGCATTCAGTGTTTACCACATATATGAATTATTTCTAACTTATGCACCTGCTTCTGATCCACCCTGGACAAAGCTGCCAGAGTTTGTCTAAGATGTGAATCTGACCTCTGGCTTGAGGCCTCTGGATGCTCCCAGCTGCCTCTGCAAATCCAGGCTCCTTAGCATGGGGCCAAGAGCCCTCTGGCTCTGCCCAGCTCTCTGATCTGATCTGCTACTCTTCCCCCACTGCAATGCACTCTCCAGCCAGGATGAATTGATTGCTGGGCTTCAAGTTCAGTCTACTGTTTGCTCTATTCAAATTCACTCCACTATTCTGGAACATGATATTCCCTTTGGCTCTCTGGGGAGCTCCTATTTGTCCTTTAAAAGTGAAAATATTCACTGCCAGGTGTGGCGGCACATGCCTGTAGAATCCCAGTATTTGGGAGGCTGAGACAGGAGGATTGCAGGTTCGAGGCCAGATTCAGCAATTTCGTGAGACCTTGATTCAAAATAAAAAACAGAAACAGCGCTGGGGGGTGTAGCTTAGAGGTAGCGATGTCCCTGGGTTCAATTTCTAGTACAAAAATAAATAAATAAGTAGAAACATTCACTCCCCTTGTGAAACCTTTCCCACCCCCACCCCAAGACAAAGCTGATCAATCATTTCCTCTTCTGTGCTATTCTATACATTGACCAGGTTTCTGTTATTGGGCCTATGGCATCATATTGTCATTGATTACCTGCTGGCCTACATGCTAGGCTGCTGGGTCCTCAAGGACACGGACAGTGCTTGGCATCCATTCATGAACTTTCAGGGCTGAGGGCAGGCATCCGTGGGTGGGCTCTCCACACCAGCCTCCCTTTCCCCTCTCATCAGGCGGCGTCCCTCTCATGGAATGCTCTCTCTGTCTACCTTCTTGTGTCTCACTACTCTCCCTTGTCCAGGTCATGAACCCCGGCAGGAGGTTTTCCTTTGGGATCCCCTCCCCATCATGTCAAAGGTTCTAGAGGGCATGGATCCCATGCTCAGATTGGTTCTTGTAGCTCAGGCTTTAGCCAAGAAGCACAAAGCTCTGGACTTTGACTACAGAAAAAGAGCCCTGAATAAACTACACATGAAGAAGCCCACTAAGAAGCTTCCGGGTGTGAGCCAAAAAATTCCTTACAACATCTAACCATGAGGAGCTGCGTTTTCTTACAGCTCAAAGCACCCTTGAATCAGGTGGAGGAAAGTACCTGTCACATAGTAATAATTACTAATGTTAGATACACTTGATACATAACTGCTGAATTAAACTTCATGGTAGACATGGCCTGGGCCCAGTTCTGGAATCTGTTTGGAAGACGGGCCTGTGAGGTCTTGGGCTGGAGTCATAGCTGCCATAGAGCTAGATCTGACACTGCTCCTAACATATCCTTTTTTGCTGCTGTGCCAGGTGTCTGCGCGGCAGTAAGTCCTCCATGAACTCACATGGCTCTTCCACAGGGCTACTTTTAGGAGGCCAAGTAGCTGGGTTTAATTCCAGGGTTCCTTCCAACCAAAGCCTCATTTCCCAGGTAACCAGGTATGTGATTCTGAGTAAATCACATAACCATTCCGCAGCCCAGTTTTCTTGTAAAAACTAATATGTAAAACCAAGCCCTGAATTTCTGGCTTCCTGTCTGTCTCATGGGATAGCTGCTGCAATGGATGTGATAGCCAAGGCTCTGCAGAAACATAAGGAACCATGATGCATCTGGGCATGTGTTCCTGTGATGGTTCTTGTCAATCCCAGGAGGGTTGACTAGCTTTTGGGACTTCCTGGACCCTGCAGTATTTCTATCCAGTTTAGGCTGCAAGGAGTGGGTCTCCTGGCCCCTCTCTAATGTGCTCTCCATGCCTGATGGGGCTATGAAGGGCAGCAGCACACTTTCCATTTTCCTGCTGGACAGCTGGGCCCAGGCAGGTCCTGAGTCAGCGTGAGAGAGAGGACCAACCAGCTCAGGGAGTGGGTGGGGATGTGTCACCCACTGAAAATCATTCCACTGATTTAAAAGACTATTAACATTCTCCCACTCCATTCACTTTAGGATTAACTTATACTTTGGTCTGGGCTTCAAGGCTAGTCACTAATTGCACTAGAGTTGATTTATCAAGTGCACAGTATTTCTATTACAAAATTATTGATTAGAGCTGATGTATTTTATCCTCAACAGGGTTGGTCCGAAAGCCCTTGGAAAATGAATGAAGCTGAGGTCAGCAGCGGGCGGCTGTGCACATTATTATAAATTCACTGGGGTTACTGAAATCTGGAGCTAGACTCTTTACAGTGAAAGTTTAGATTCTCCCAGAAATGAAAATTTTAATGACAAACTAGGAAGCAATGAATCCATCCCCAGAACACAAGGCAGTGGACTGAAAGATATGTCTGCAGGTAAGATAGTTTGTGTAAGTCTAGTTGGTTGCAGCGGCTGGTCCTGATGGGTCCCAGATTTTCTCTCCCTATCTGGGCTGGCTCTATTTCATGGCCACCGATATGGCTCTAATATAGCTAGAGGAGATCCCCATGACCTTAACCCAAGAGGGGCAATCTTGGGGTCACAGTCCCTAGAAGATTCATGCGGCCGGAACAGGGAGATTGGGTTGGAAACTAGAAACAGTCCTACTGCACCCCCTGCCTCCCATCCCCCATCAGATCTTGCTGATGGAGGCACAGGAAAGCCATCTTTGGAGATCAGGGCACACATTGATCCATTTCCCTTTCTAAAATGAAGCTGACAGTGGTCATTATCAAGCTAGGAACAATGTATTGTCTCCCATAATAGAGACTTTCAGGGGACACAACTGGATTTCCAGACCACTGAATAGAAATAGGTATCTGTCTTTGTGTTCCTTGGTGCCTGGAAGAGCAAACCCTCAATAAATGCTTGCTGAAAGCAAGGCCGAGAACTCTAAAGCTTGTCCTGCAATGGACCCACACAGCTGCAGATCCTCCAGCAACTGGAAAAGTGTGGGGGACACTCATTCTGCCCCCCAGCCTTACCATATCACCAAAAGCAAAGGTGGCAGTGGGGACCCAGAGATGCCTCGGAGGGAACAGGATGGGCCTGTCTGCTTCTTGAAATCGATTTTCCTGTGGTCCAAGTGCAGCTGTCCTGTTCCTGACTTGCTCGTTACTTCTGCCCATTTGATCTACTGACTTGGAGTTGATGATTTCCAGCCACCGGTGGTAAAGATTCCCCCTGGAGTCACGCCTAGGATTTAGGACAGTGGGAGGGGTGTCCTGCGCTCTCTGCCTTCTGTCTCCATTGCTCCCCAGTCTCAGTGTGCAGCCACAGCAGCCTGAAGCCTGCCAGTCCCGGCCTTTCCCTCTGCCCACTCCCTCGTCCTTCCAGATTTCTCTGCCTGGGCCTCTGTGCCCCCATTCTGTCTGGTGGCAGGCTGGCCTGGCACACACCAGTCCTCGTGCATTCTGTCTCTGCTGGTGATGGCCAGAGCAGTGGCTTCTCCCCTTGGGGCCAGCATTTCACTCTATCACCACGTATTCCTTGAGGTCTTCATGGACTCTGATCTTTTCCTGAGTTTCATCTCCCATAATAGATAACACGAACCCTAAAAGGTCAATCCTGTCCGTGTCCAGCACTGTTGGGGTAGAGCCATCGGCTACCCTGATTAAAGAGCAGGTTCTAGGTAGCAAGGCCTCCCTCACTTGACACCAGCTCAGAAGATGAGGGACATCTTCACAAGCTCTAAGAGGCCTCTGGCACTCCCTCATGGTCTGTCGCCACAGCTGCAGGGAGGACAGCATGTCCAAAGGTGGCTATGACACTGGCCCTTGGAGGAGCGTAAAGGCTGTGGGAATGCCCTTCCCCCACCTTCCCAGCCAGCAAGCCTTCTTGGGGAGACAGAGGGCAAGTACGGGTGGCCTCTTCTTCAGATGGTCCTGTGCAGCTGTGTCAGTTATCGCCACACTGGAATGTCCTCACTCACCCAACTGGCCTCCCTCACCTTCACTGGTCCTAAGAACCAACGTGACTCACCAGGAGCCAGGGCGGTCCCTGTCCGCAGGCTCTGAGCTCTCAGTCCCTTCCCTACATGCCTCACTTCCCTCCACCCTGAGCAGCCGACTGTGCAACATGGCTTCCACCAGGACCTGGACCCCAGAAGGGCTGGGAGTGAGCTGCCAGAGCACTTGAGGAGCACAGGGAGCCTAGCTGGTGGGCCTTAAGAAATAAGAGAAGACCTACTGCTCTTCAAGCAGTCTGAGGAAGACAAGAACAAGGAAGAACTTGAAGACTCCTTCCAACCCGGGTTCCACTGCTCCTCACTGAAGGGGGCACTCTAAACAGAGATCTCAGTTGGGAAGACTGGAGCTGAGGGTGGTGACCCAGTTCTGGACTGGGGGAGCGGGGAGTGTGAGAGGAGGTGGTGGTGGCTGATGGCGAGAACATGGATCCAAGCCCTTGGCAACATTGAAAACATGGAGCCCCTTCTCTTCCTGGCCCCCGTGCTATCCTTCGGACGGCCGTGCTGTGCCGAGCCGTTGGGAGACCCTGTAATATCAACTCGACAATGCATGTTCTACAACTACGGCTACAGCTACCAGTACATCTACTACAGAGCATGCATTTAGTCAGTCCCACAGATACATACAATCTAAGAACAGGCAGGGCGGTGTGAAATGTTTTACTGGACAACAGGTGTTTTGGAGTCGTAACTAATAAAAAAAAAATCAAAAACGAAAGTGTACAAAAAAAGACATTTCTTGAGAGTTGGATATGAGTTTGTTTCTTGAACTGTTTCATCTGAACAAGCAAAAACATGCAAACCAGCTGGTACTAACAGGAAGCTGGACACTGAGAGAGGATTAATAGGTGTGGACAAACCTTCCCGCTGAGCGTGCTCAGAAGAGTGTTTGAGAGGAGGTGTGCAGATCCTAGTGTAAGAGAGGCGGGAAAGTATGCCTCAGAGACACTCTCTCACCGCAGCCCCAACCAAGCAAGAGAAAAGACAACAGAAACATGACTGCTCACACTCACCACCAGCATCAGGAGCTCACGTGACTAGATTGGGATAAAGCTGGCAAGTATAAAGTACAGTAAGGGGTCCTGGCTGGGGCTGGAGACGGGCTGGGGGATGGGGCACGCCAGGGGGCTCAGAGCTCTAAGACTGATCAGTGGACCCACCCATAATGTCACCCTGAAATAAAGTAGCCCAAGAATCTGAACCACTTCCCTCATGTTGGGGGTCGGGAGGGAATCATCTGCCAAACTGGCTTTCGGTTTGGGTGGGATATGATGGGGCCGCTGGAACTGAATGAATACGATCAAAATAAACAAACAAACTCTTGACTGAGCACAAGAAAAGATGACATTTCAAACTACCAGGTGAAGGTGAAAGAAACGTGACCACTGATAGTGAAGTTATCTAGGAGTCGGCAGGGACCTCCTTGGTGGGGTCTCCTGAGCCCTGCTCACCTCAGGTCCTGGGTGAATTGGGAAAAGGTGGGCAGGCTGGCCCGGAGGAGGGGGCTGAGGTGGGTGCAGAGCTCAAGGCCCCCCTGGACCTCCTACCCTGACACCAAGGCCCTGACAATACAAGTTACCACCCTGAGCCAAAATGAAGCTGCCCCCACCCACAGCCCTCAGCAGGCGCTTCCCACCTCAGGAAGGGCCCCCAATTAGTCAGAACGGAAGGGGGCAAAACCAAAATGGTGGAGCTAGACAGAAATGGAAGACCAAAAAACAAAAACAAAAAACAACAAAAGCAAAGGGCCTTCCATAGGACGCCCAATCCCTAAACCAAGCTCTAGAGCCCCTGAGGGGCAGAGGCCATATCTCCTTCTGTTTGGAGTTACCTGCCAGATACAGCATGGTACTGAGCTCCAGCTATTCAATGGACTCTCTCTGAACATGCATTGAGTTTGTGATGACCTCTCATCGCCAGGCTGCTTGCTCAGGACCCTGAAGGAGCATCCTTATCCCCTGGGGAGGAGATGGGATGCACGGGGCAGGGGCAGGAGCTGGTACAGGTAGAACTGGGTCTTGAGCATTCCCCAAAGAGTTTGTGTGGTCCTGCCACTGAAAGGCCACTCACAGATAAAAAACTGGCCAATCTGCCAGGCTCATTTTTTAGAAGGAAGAAGGTCATGGTCTCCCTATCAGCCAAAAGGTGTTAAAAGAAAGAAAGGCAGAGACCTTCCTTCTCCAGCTTAGTAACCCTGCTCCAAGTCCCAAGGTAGGGCTGGGTACAGGGTGCCCAGTCTACACACGAGCAAGTCAATCTGTGTTCTGACTGTGGTGGGCACACACTCTAGTGACCCGGGGCACTCCTCTGTAGCTTCCTAGGTGAACCTGCACCCCGGGAGGGGTGGGCACCTCTGAGATGAGGATTTACTCTTTGCACTAACCCAGGCTGGGGTGGGCAGGTGGTCTGAGAGCACACTCCTGAATACAATTCACTAACAGTGCAGCAATGAGCATGGCTGACCTCGAATGGCCTGCGGGAGATTTTGCTCCCAATGGAAATGGCTACAAATAAAACACCATTGATCCTGGAAAAAAAAAATGTGGTTGGAAATGACCTTGAGGGGTTAGGAGTTAGAGGATGGGTGGGACTCCCACCTGGCTCTGGGGGTCCGGGAGAGGGGGGGTGACAGCAGGGAGTACAGACTATAGGGAGACCGCTCTCAGACTCGCAAAGAACCCCATGCTGCCCTTTAAACTTGCCATGAAGTCAAGGAGAACGGGGTGGGGAGAGAGGCAGGGTTAATTTCGGGTTAAAGTTTAGTTTCATAATCCAAGTTATAAAAAGAAAGAAACTGAATGGAGAAAAACAACAACCAACAACACTCAAAAACCTTGAGATCATTCTTTTTATCTTTATCCCATCCCAGGCACAGGTAAGACCGAGGCTTTCTTTTTTTTCCTTTTCTTTCTTTTTTTTTTTTTTTTTTTTTTTTTATCAAAAAGCACTCAAGTTAAAAAACCAAACAGAACTGGGAGACATGATGCAGCTGTGCACCCTGCCCCAGGCCCGGGGGTGGGGTGGGGGGACCAAGGGGCACTGGCCAGAGGGCATGGGGGTCTTTGGAGACCGGCTAGGGCAGATGGAAGCTGGGAGCACCCAGCTCTCTGGACCTGCCTGTCCACCTGCCGCTTGCCAGCTCTCTGGCAAAATGTCCCTCAGCAGCCCCCTGAGAATTCCCTGGTCCCCTCAAAACCCAATGGATGATTTGGGGGAGTGGATCCTTTGTAGCTGCAAGGCAGTACCAGTTTGCATGGAACGGATTTCAACTGATGTTTTTTAACGGGCCTCACTGTGCCAATTTCTCAGCACCCAGGGTTTGGGCTCTTGGCATTTGCCCTCTGGGCTTTTAACGCTCCATTTCTTGGTACCCTCACAGTACCCTGCCCACCCCACCCTCCTCTCAGAGCCCTGTTATATCAAACTAAAGTGCTTCCCTGGGTGTTCCAGTGCCCTGCCCATGGGGTGGGACAGGGATAGAGCTGTACACCATGGATATCAGTTTAGGGAGCAGCAGGGTGGCAGACGGAAGCCAGGGTCAGTGGCTGTCAGGGAGCCCAGTGCAGGACAGAAGCCCTGGTGCCCAGAAAGTCAGAGAGCATTAGAGGGGCCTGATCTCACAGGACTGTGGCGTTCCAGACCTCTTAAAAGGGTGGATGTGGGGACTGGGACAACCTCATGGGAGAGAAGGTCCTGATTCCTTTGGGGGCTGGAACCTAGGGGCCTTGCTAAGAAGAGTGGGGGGCAGCAGGGACTCTAGGAAACAGCAGCTTCATTCCTTCACTGAGGTCAAGGGTTGACCCAACATTTGGCCATCAGGGGGGCCTGGGGCTTTAGTGAGATCAGGAAGCCCATCTGCCAGGTGCGGCAGGGGCCAGGGGGTCAACCTAGTACCTCTCTGGCTGGGTCAGAGACCCAAGGCAAAGAGCCTGTTGCAACAGCAAAAGCCAAGGAAGGGGGTGACCACAGGTGCCTAGAAGCCAGTGCCGGGGTAAAGGAGCAGTCCAGTGTCAAAAGGAAGCTCAGTCTGCCTCCGTCACAGGAGCAGAAGAGTCTACCTTTGGCTTGCAGTGCTATGACTGTGACTGACCTCTGGTGGGAGCCGCCCTGGGTGGCCAGGCCTCACCCACCCTCCCTGTCCCCACCCCCTCCCCGGGCCGAG
>PVLC010018892.1:8838-31531 GCA_004027655.1 Graphiurus murinus | reverse complement strand
TTTTTTTTTTTTTTTTGCGGTACTGGGGATTGAACTCAGGGGCATTCTACCTCTGAGCTATACCCCCAGCCCTATTTTTTATTCTTTATTTTGAAACCGAGTCTCATTAAGTTGCGGAGTGCCTCACTAGGTAGCTGAGGCTGGCCGCGAACCCGGATCCTCCGGTCTCAGCCTCCCGAATGCTGGGATTACAAGCATGTGCCAACAAGCCCGGCTGATGTTTTTCTTTTTTAATAAAATTTTACTGGTGAATTTGTAAATACACATCATAATGTGGTTCAGGGTGATAAAGCGTATATGCACACAGAACTTGGTATGTTTCTATACACACACTATGCCCTGGCCAAACTGGGAGACTTTGTGTTTCCCATCTGTGTTTTTTTGTTCTCCTAGGTTTGTGACTTTTTTCATACTGTATTTTTTGGAATGTTCTTTGTATGTGATGGTCACCCTTCCTGACCTGCTCAACTCAGGTCCAGTTCAATGTTAACTTTTTAAAACTAAGGTCTCTTTGATTAGCTGTATCTTCATCTATGATATTTAACCCCTTCACTGGGGAAAATAGGTTGGGTACCCCCAAAAGCATTTTTTGTATCTTCCCTTTGAATTACTGTGGCATTTTATTTGTATGGGATTTCTGTGTCTTGCTTTTGCGCTTAGCTACTTACATATCTTAAATCCAATAAATATTTTTAAGTGTCTGTATACTAGAACATATGCTATATAATGGGTGGTTAAAACATGCATGTCAGAGGTTGTTCTTGACTTCAGGGGCAGTATGGCAGATGGAATATAGGAATGTACCAGAGGAGCCAATGGATGGCAAAAATAAATCATGGGGCAGGAGACCCAAACCTGGCTGTGGTGAGCTTTAGCTGTGGATATTCACAAAAGGTTCTGATTTGAGGTGACCTGGGATTGAGTAAGGAAAGATGGGTCAGAGCTTTCCAGGCATGGCTGGGAAGGAAGTAGGAGGCAACATGGAGTCAGACCACGAGGCAGGAACCAGCCTGCGGGATTCCAGGGGAGGAGAGGGTGTCGAGAATTGAGCCTGACATCTGGAGAGGTAGGCAGCTTCAAGTGACCACGAAGCAATGCAGAGGCTGATGGTTTGTGGCAGTGAGTGGCCTGTGTTTAGCAAGGGCAGCCTTGGGTAGATTAGAGAGGTCACTGGGGAGGCATGTGGATTGTAGGGTTGGTGGGGGACTCATCTTCACCCCTTATGTTTCTTTCCACTTGAAAGGACCATCAGGAAGGACCTGGGGTCCTTACCTGATCGGTGAATTCAGGAGGAGTAAAGTTGACATCTCAGGTTCACCTTGTTTTGTGAGGGACCTGCCCTTGGGAAGCAGCTCCTCTGGGGTAATCTCACAGTGGACCAGCATTGGCTTCAGGTTGTGCATACCTGGCTTCATTATTAGTCACTTGGCTGTAGACCCAAGCCCACAATCTCTATCCAAGAGTTACCAGAAATAAAGGTGCTGTTTTCTGTTCTACCTTCCAGTCTTTTAATTAACTTCCTCAATTTGTTTTGGACCTGGGAGGGTGGAAGGGGTGCCAGTCATTGAGCCCCTCCCTAACAAAAGATGTGCAGGGGATGGTGGGGGGCAGCTCAGTAAGAACAGGGGGCAGCTGGAATCTGGGCTGGGGTGGAGGGCTTGAAGGGGAAGGTGGGCTTCAAAGATGGAAAGAAGGTAGAATTGATAGGACTTGTGGCTAGTTGGCTGGAGAGGGTGAGCAGATTGAAGATTCTGGCTTAGGTGAGTGGCAGCCAGCTAGCCCACCTTAACTTCTGGTTGACCCATCTCTTGAGCTGATTATGGAGGCCAGGGGAGTGAATCTGGTCTTTCCTCTCTCCTTCACTCAGTACCTCCCAGGCTCTGAGAGAATTTTGCGGGACCGATACAGTTGGGCATTTGTTTATCCAAGTCATCATTCATTTCTTGATTCAGCTAGCCAGTGGATATTTATGAATCTCCTTCTGTGTGTCAGCATTTGCTTGGCCTGCCCAGGAGATACAAGGACAAATCCAAGGTTTCGGTGTCCTCTAGGCACTGAGTCTGGGGAAACCTTGGGGGCTGGGCTTGCTGCTGATACAGGCTGGAAGCCTGAGAGCCCAACCTGGACTCTGGTCCTGCTGCTCACAAGACAGGTGAGCTCATCAGAGTCTCCTTGGTGGAGGAGATGAGTCAGACTCAAACTCAAGTGCTCCCTTCACACTACTTGTAATTTCTCCTGATTTGGCCCAGTAAACTAGTGGATTGGCGTTGAATGTATTCTGCCAGAGCCTTCAGAAAAGGGAAAAGAAAAAAGAGTTCCTGTTGGAATTCACTTTTGAAACAGGAAATTCCTGTCTATTGCTAGAAGAAGCTGTCACCCGAGAGCCCAAGTTATGCTCTATTTTTCCCTCTTTTGGAGAATTTCTTCAGATTATCGCTGGATGGAGAGAAGTCAGAATGGAGTTTATTTTCATGAGCTTTTCCTTTGTAAGTACTAATTGCATGAAAGATCCGAAAAAGGAGCCCGAGATCTCTTTTTATTGTGGAAAGTCTAGACCTTCCAAAGAGGTGGAGGAGAAGCATGTTGGTGTGATTTGAAGACATGCCTGGTGTTCACAGATGTAACACCTTGATTTGTAGTTCCTTATGCCATTTTGTACATGAATGAACTATTTGAATATTTTGAAGTTGGTGGGGAAAAGCTTGTCCATTCCTCGGTTCAGTGGAAGTGCTGTTGTAACGGTGTGCGGCGTTCACACGTCTGTGCCCTTCACTATTCCCATTTCAGTAGCCAAATTGCATGACAGGTGTCAGATTCTGACAAATCTACTTGGTTTGATTTTAGTGTGTCCACCAGTATCTAACACTATAATAATTGAAAGATAGCTGAATGATTGCCTGGTGTGGCGATGCATGTCTGTAATCCCAATACAGGACAATCATTGGTTCAAGATCAGCCTCAGCAACTTAGTGAAGCCCTCAGCAACTTAACAAGACCCTGTTTCAAAATAAAAATAAAAAAAGGGTGGGGGGTGTAGCTCAGAGGTAGAATGCCCCTGGGTTCAATCCCAGGACCCCCCCCCAAAAAAAGAAGCTGATTAGAAGGTAGTACAAAGTAGTGGTCGTGTTTCCTCAAGGATAACATTTACTGTATTTTAAATTACCTTTATTCAACTAAGAACAAAAATGTCTCAGTTTTGTCCTACAGTTTTTTTTGTATGTAAAAGAGGTACAGTGTCCTTCTGTAAGTACTTTAAGAAATATAGTTAATTAAAATGTCATTTATTTCTTTAAGAATATGGTACCTGGCTTACAAGTGGATAGGATGTGCTCCTATTTACAACAGAGAAACTTACATTTTAAACCTGGACAGGACTCTAGGAATGTCCTAGTCGAGTGATCCCATTTTAGGGATTAAGAAGAGGCCTGGCTACCAAGTGCATGAGGCAATTTGTGCAGAATCCTGTGCCAGGGGCAACAGTGAGTGTGGTTGCTAAGGACACAGACCTGGATGCCCGACTTCCCGGGTTCCAACCTGGCCGTGCCAATAGCTGGCTGTGTGATCTTGTGCAAGTTACTTAAACTCTCTGGGCCTCATTTTTTATTTCTGGTAAATGGATTTATTCCATCACAGTTCTTTCCTCCAACAGGTATCAGGGAGATGGACTGAATTAGTAAATATACGGCTCATGGCACGTAACAGTCACTAGATGGGTCTCCTACGGTCCACAGTACATCAAATCTATGGTACAGGATGTTGCTGCCTCCTTGGTCTCAGAAGTCTAACTGGAAGGCTTTAGACAGTTATGGCATGACTGCCACAGTGTTTGTTAAAAGCTCTAAGTATTAGTGTCTATTAATTATGCAAAATAATGGGTTTCTTTGTGACATATGCATACATGCATATAAAGCGCTTTGGTTATATCACCTGCCACAGTGACTTTAAGGTTTTATTGGTTGTAAGGGGAAGGTATGGAATGGGCAGTGAGAGGGGGCAGAACTTAGATTCCATCAAGTAGGATGCTATTATTATTAGCGTCCTAATAGCACAGAATCCTAATAGCATCCTTAATGAGGGAAATGAAAAAGAATGTTATTGTTACTAGTTATTATTATTTCGCTGACTTATAGCAGAGTTGAAAGGAGAAGCTGCATCTTCCAGTCCAATCCTTGATCCATCATTCTGCATTGTGCACTGGGGTGGTGTTTGCTATAAATTGTTACTTCTAGATACTTTCATTTTGAGAGGTAAAAACTTCATTTGTTTTTGGGGGGAACACAGAAGTCACTCTTCTCTGGATTCCATCCTTTGACTTAAAGCTACTCAGATTCTTAAGTTTTGTAGCTCTCAGACCTAAAGACTAGAAAGTGAAATGCTGAAGCCAGGCATGGTGGTGCATGCTTATAATCCAAGTACTTGGGAGGCTGAGACGGGAGGATTGGAAGTTCTCGGCCGGGCTCAGCTACTTAGTGAGGCCCTCTGCAACTTAGTGAGACCCTGTTTCAAAATAAAGAATGAAAAATTGGGCTGAGGGTGTAGCTCAGAGGTAGAATGCCTCTGGGTTCAATCCCCAATGCCACAAAAACAAAAACAAAAACAAAACAAAACAAAACAAAAAAAGGGCAATGCTCCACGCTATCTTATTGGAAACTGGAGGATGAAGAAAGTCCCAAATTCCAGTGAAAGAATGTACCTCTTCTCTTCATATACTGAAATCTTAGGAGGCATAATGGAGCCAGGATATCGACCCCCCATTTGTTATTGCTTTATGCTGGATAATTTAAATATGTAAATAATAATACATTTCTTTTTACCAAGCAAAGATTTGGATCCGTCTGAAGCTTTTCATAGGAATTAGAAAATACTGTCTTCATTGATGTCGAAGGTCATCCAGAACTGGAGGCCAGAGGGTACATTTGTTAAGATCAGTAATAAAGTCACTCAGGGACAAAACCATGTAGACTTCATCCATGCCTGTCAGTAGCTCATGGCAATGCCTAAAGGCGGGCTTGGTGAAGATGTTTGAGACTTTGCACATGGCTTTGCTGTTCGATTGACTTCTTTGCTGTTATTCTTCCTCCTGCTCTATTGGTCTCTTGCCCTCCTCTCGCCCTCAGCCGTATTCCCCCTTCTCTTGTCTTATCTCCCTCTCCTGCATGCAGTCCCCACCCCTTCATCTTCTGTCTCCCGGTCTCTCTCCAAAGTTTGCATTTTGACTGTTTTTTCTGGGCAGTCTGCCCAGTGGGGTTTATTTGTTTCTCATAATTGTATTCAGAGTCTCAGTTACATGTTGCTGATCCATGTTTCAAATGGCATTTGTCTCCTTTCTAACACAAGTGTTTTCCTGGAATTTTGTAGTGTGTGTGTGTGTGTGTGTGTGTGTGTGTGTGTGTGTGTGTGTATGTGTGTAATACAAATGGAAACTCGACCTCTCCGAAGTGGAGTTGTACAAAATGAGTACCCACATTGTTCAGAAAGGATTCCAAATATTCCTCAATTAGGTCTGGGTCTTTGTGTCACGGAATAAAAACAGCAACTTATCGGTTAGACTGATTACTACGAGCAGCTTTGCTTTTCTCTCTTCAACAAAATAATCTACTGAGTTTTGTTTTAAGGGAGATAAATATACTGACGAATGTAAAAGAATTTTATGTGTGCTTTATGTTGAGATATAATCTCCTGTCAGCATTAAAATGCCCAAACACTTCATACTTAGTCTCAGCTCAAAGCTTATTTCTACTTTGAGAAAATTGCAGTGTAAGGCCTTCTATTACTCTGCAACATTCTGGCAAAAGCCTGAGCTTTAAAATATGGGACTTTGGGAATAATGATTATCTAAAAGTATTCATAGCAATGATATTCCATGTCCAGTGACAAAGCAACTAGCTACACACGGCTTTTCAAGGTAAATTAGCTACAAGTAAATGAAATTAATTCGGGTACACTAGCCCCATTTCAAGGCCTGGGTCTCCACGTATGAGCACACTATCAGTAGTGCGTTTCTATCACAGAGAAAGTCCAATTGCAGTGCTGCTACAGAGGATTAAAATTGGGGTAAATCATGCTCTTCAGTAAACTTCATCGAGTTTATTAGTTAGGGTAAATTTAAACAGCTTTCACAAGACACCATTAAAATACAGTTAACAAAAGCATTTTCAAAATTCTACAATGGCCAGGAGATGACTGGTCCAGCTTTCTTGTGGGACTCTTTTCTGTAAGTCCTTTCTGTCATGCCCCTTGGTGTGGCCCTCACACCTGTGTTCCAGTTTACAGGGAGAACACGAATGACCCAGACGCTATGTCTATCACTCTCCTGCACATCGCGTGCCCCGAGGGAATCCCATCTCCACACTCAGCTGCAAGTGAGGCTGGGGCATGCGGCCTTTGGCTTGGTGGCCGGAGTGCAGTTTCAATTATTCCTGTGGGAGAAGAGGGCAATGGACTTTGAGGAACAATGAGACATTTTCACCATGGATAAACTAACAGTCAATAGTGATTATTTACCACAGTTAATTGGGGTCACAGTGGAGATGATATGGGGGTTTAATTTTAATAGTGCTTTGCCTCTCCGTTTTTATTATGTTGTCGTCTAAGCATGTATGGGTCTAAATCTCCCGTAGAAAGTTTTACACACCTAATTTGTTCCTCTGTGTACCAAACAGCCTGGTGGTGCAGAGGGGCTCAGTTTGATTCTCATGTGGAATCACAGGGCTGTGACCTTCCTGATTACTTTCTGTAATCAGATAGTACTTTCTGGTACTAGACTGACTTACGGATGAAACACGCTGGTACCCTTGCTACTCTAAGAAGCCGACTTGATGAAGGCAGCCAGAGTAGATTTTCTGGTTCATTTGTGTGAGTAAATGACACTTTCTTCTCAGGAGACTGAAGGGCTCATTCCTGTAATGAACAGATAAATCTCTTCTGAAGAAACCTAAGACAGTCTTTTCGAATTAGTGCAATTGTATTTTTTTTTTGTTGTTCCCCTTTTTTTTTTTTTTTTTGCGGTACTGGGAATTGAACCCAGGGGCATTCTATCTCTGAGCTACACCCCCAATCCTATTTTTTATTCTTTATTTTGAAACAGGGTCTCACTAAGTTACCGAGGGCCTCACTAAGTAGCTGAGGCTAGCCTCAAACCCAGATCCTCTAGTTTCAGCCTCCTAAGTACTGGGGTTACAAGCGTGTGCCTTGTAACACTTGGCCTTGTTGTCCCTTTTTCTCTTGGATCAACATTGAAACTTATCTCTGGGTGTTTGCATGTGTAATCTCTCTACTCGCTCATGCTGCTGTCTGCTTCCTGTCTTAGTGCAAACTCAGCCTGGTTATGAAGTGTTGTACTGTACTTTATGCAGTTGGTGTTACTATCCCTTGAATTAACTTGGAACAATAAACCATGCCAGTGTGTTAATTGCTGTGGGCCGGTCAATTCCCTCTTTTTCTCATTGTTACTAATGTGGTGACTTTGATCTCTTCTCAGATGGTGCACTAGGCTGGTTTTATTTTACACATTTATCATAGTAGATTAATGTATAAGATAGGTAACACCCAACTTGCCTACATTAACAGTCCTGTTGGCAAGTGTACTGTGTAACTTATGTCCTGTCCCATGCTAAAGAGGCAGGAAGGGAAGATGCTTAGAGGGGGGCTGGTTGGCATATCCATGTTGATGGTTACCTAGTTCCCTGAGCCTGTGGTGTTCGCAATCTGCCCCACTAGGTTTGGAGTTCCCAGGGTGTCTATGGAAACCTCTTCCCACAGCCTGTGTGTCTATCACTGCAGAGTGAATCCTGTTGTGTCTTATGAGCCATGTGAGCTCAGGCCAGAGAAATGACCTCCCCTTGCCTCAGTTTCCCCTTTTTGTGGTACTGGAGATTGGACATTCTACCTCTGAGCAACACCCCCAGCCCTATTTTATTTTTCACTTTGAAACAGCGTCTTGCTAAGTTGCTGAGGGTCTCACTGTGTTGCTAAGGCTAGCCTCGAACCTATGCTTCTCCTGTCTCAGCCTCCCAAATACCGGGATTACAGGTATGTGCCTCCATGGCTAACAGCTTCTCTATTTTTAAGGTGAGAAGAGTGCTTAGCTCCTAGAGCAATTGTAAGATTTTTAAATGAGTTAAAAATACCTGAAGTGAACTGGAAGTCCCTGGCACTTTATAAGTTCTGCTAGTTTTACCTGGTTTCTGCATTAATTCACTTTGGCACATCTGTAAGTGGAAAGTTAGAGGGACTGTCCTCTGGGAGTAGACTGGAGAAGGCACCTGTCCTAAAACTTCTTGCTTTTTCATATACAGTGGTCCCCCCTTTATTTGTAGTTTCACTGTGAGTTTTTAGTTAGCCGCCGTCCACTTTGGTCTGCAAATGTTAAGTGGGTAATTCCAGAACTAAGCAGTTTATAAGTTTGAAATTGTGTTCCATTCTAAGTAGCATAATGAAATCTCAAAATGCCCTGCTCCATCCTGCCTGGAAAGTGAACTTTCCCTTTGTCTAGTGTATATAGGATGCATACACTGCCAGCCTCCATCACTCAGTAGCTATGTCTGCTAAATCATGTCGACTCCTATAGTATCATGGTGCTTGTGTTCAAGAAGCCCCCATTTTACTCAATAATAACTCCAAAGAGCAAGGGCAGCGATGCTAGCAACTTTATTGCAGTATATGGTTATGGTTGTTCTATTTTATTGTTAGTTATTGTTGTTAATTTCTTAGTGCCTAAGTTATAAATTAAATTTTATCATAGGTACATATCCATGGAGAAAATAGAGTTTACCAAACAGTTCTCTCTTGGGTTTCAGACTTTCATTGGGGGGGGGAGGGGTCTTAGAATGTATCCCCCATGATAAAAGGTTAATAGTGGATGATTCTGATCTTAACCACTAAAAAATACATTGACCATGTTTTCCTGTTATCATGGTAGTTTAGAGCTAGTTTTTACCTTCGTGAGAATGTCCTCGTCATGATTTTCTGTTTTGCAAATGCTGTTGTGAAGCTAGAGACATGCCATCTCCCACACACAGGTCCAGAGTTAAGTTGTTGAGGTGAGAATGTGATCTCCCATGCACAAGTCCAGAGTTAAGTTGCTGGGGTGTAACTTAGCCCAGCTCTCTTGCTTTTCCTTATAGGGCTTTTCACTTACATGTCTGCATTATCCTGCATATGTGCGTGTGTGTGTGTAGGGATATATATGTGCATCTATAGCCAAGGGCTTGATTGTATAAGAGAAGGTAGAGGGAATAAAGAATCATGAGATTCATAGCTCTAAGAAAAGTCCACAGAATGTGATAAGAGGGACTTGAATGATTTGGATTTTGGTGCTCTAGATTCCAGTGTGTGGACCTCTCTCTGGCTCACTTCTGAAAACAAGCACGCTCTTTGCTGCAAAGATTATTTGAAGTGTTACGAAAGCATTAGAAAGACTATCCTTTCCAGCTGGGTGTGGTGGCACATGCTTGTAATCCCAGTACTTGGGAGGCTGAGACAGGAGGATCGGGGTTCGCAGTCATCCTGAGCTACTTAGTGAGGCTCTCCACAACTTAGTGAGACCCTGTTTCAAAATAAAGAATAAAAAATAGAACTGGGGGTGTAGCTCAGAGGTAGAATGCCCCTGACTTCAATCCCTAGTATAGCCAAAAAAAAAAAAAAAAAAAAACAAAGACTATCCTTTCTGAAATCATCCCTATGGTTGGTTATAAAAAGCATTAGAATATATTCTACTGCTCAAGAACTCACTCTTTTATAGAAGACACATGTGTACACACACACACACACACACACACACACACACACACACACAGTGATCACTTAGGAGCATGAAATCACCCACCAAGTCTATGCTCATTGAAAACTGTGGATGTAATGAAAGAAAGTGGGAATGAATGAAGTTATCTGTAAAGGGCGGTATGAAGAGGGACTCCTGCCAAGGGAACCTGGGTTTTGAGTTAATGAGTAAGGTCAAAAGGACTTTGGCTTGGCAGAGAGCATGGGCAGCGTTTCTTGCCAGCAGGGTGGAATGGGCAATGGAGAAGGACAGGTGGGAGGAGGTTCCCTGTATAGGGTATGGCAGGCAGGATTGGTCAGCTGGCCTTGTGATCTTGGGTGAGGGGCATGAGAAGGGGCCACACAGATTACCCAATTTACTTGTCTTCCAAAACTCTCCTGAAGATTCTGTGTTACAGTAGCGTATTCACATCCATACCTTGCCTGGGGAGAAAAGCAAAGTGCCTGTTTGTGGGAAGAAGAAGAAGAATTCCCAAGTCCTCATTTGGTTGCCCTTAAAGTTTTGGTTAGCATCCAGTCCTGGGAGGAATGATCAAGAAGCCTTTCAATCTGTGTAAAGCAATGAGTATCTCATGTTAGAATCTCAAAACAATTAGAGCTTTTATTTAAAACAGACCTGGGATGCTCAAAGGATCAGGGCAAGAGCTTTCTGTTCCCCTGGAGGGAAGCCTGCTTAAAAAAATTCGACAGATAGAAGAGGAGCATTCCTGCATAAAATCAAACTCCAACTAAAGGAAAATATGAGCGTGTCATCATTGGGAGTGGGAAACCTCATAATCAAATCTAGACTGAGAGAATTAAGGGGTGTGCAAGCTTTTATGCCACCTTAGACTGTGCTGAGCATGACCAGTTGCTTTCTGGTGCCTGGGAGGGTCACTCATGCCAAGGGAGGATTTTAGCCTTCCTAGAAAGTACTCAAAGCTGTTGTAAACTTCCTGGAGTGCTTACAATGCTGGGCTCTCAGCGTCATTCTTGGGTCTATTTCAGAATGAATCTCCTTCTTTTGGGGTTGGGTGGAGCTGTGCTAAATCTTGCTAACCAGGCTCATTTCAGTAGTTCAGTTGTTTCATTGACCCCAACCAGGGGTGGTTTGTCCTTTTAGCTCGGGTTCACTTAGAATAGAAAAAAATATGCTGTTTCGCTTTTTTTTTCCATTTTCAGTTATTGTTTTGCTTTCCACTTAAAGGGCCCTGAGCTAAAGTAATTCAAAAGTGAGATGAAATTGTTGGAAAATAAACAATCTTCAATAATGTAAGGTGTAATAGGACTATTAGGTCCTTTACTGTCCCATTCTGTTGTATCCTATTAGTATATATTCTTATATTCTAGAATCATGTTTATTTTAAAACAACTGAATGAGTTAACAGAGGAAGAAAGTGACGTTTCTGCCATGATTATTTTTTCGTATTATCAGTCTGACAAGTGGTAAAATATTTGTCTGGGGTAGCAGATATCAGAAATTACCTTTTCGTTGTTATTATGCCATCATGATATTTAAATTTGACTCATCAGAAATTAAAGTCAATGTGGTAGTAAAAACTAGATATTTATCTACTGCAACTGGTAGAGTATACGTAAAGAGAATTTCAACTTTTATTTCAAAAGTATTTTTCTTAAATGTTCTAAAATATTCATTGTTAAATACCCAGAGGGCATAGATTATTGAAAAGTATAAAATTTTAATCACCATAATCCCCTTATCCAGTGATATTACTATCAACATTTTAATCCATTTTCTTCCAATTATATGGTTCATACACTTTATACATGGATTTCTCAGGATACATTTAAAGGAAGCATCATAGAATCTTGGAATCCCAGGAACCTTAGATTAGCTGGTACATCGTCTTATTCAAGGAAGCATATTTTCCACACTACGCTAACTGATATGTATCCAGGATGTTAGTGCTCATATTTTCCCTGCTTCAGGGTGCTTCATATGTCAGCCCAGATCTGTTATAAAGGTGAGATGGTCCACATTTAACTTCTGTTTCCCTTCCCTCCTCCACACTCTTTCTTCTCTCCCTTTCTTTTTTTTCTCCCTATTTTCTTTATTTTTATTCCATCTCCACTTCAATTTAATGTAAAATCATTAATGAATACTCTTTTAAGCCTTTTGCACATTATTTATCATTTGTTTTTCTCCTTGGTTAATAGAGTTGTAGTGATAATTAGTAATTCCATTTAAAGTGTACATTGATATATGGTCTGCTTTTAAACTACCATTGTTACTCGTGGACATCCTCTCCTTTTAAAGCGGTATTAGGAGTTCAAATTAACACTTTAATTATGCTGATCAGATATGCTGAAGCTAAGATACTCTCCAGCCTAGAACTTATTATAAAGAGATACTATGTACTAAAGGACCCACACAAATGTAGGACCTCTGAAAACATAGAGAAACAGGCTAACAAGACACCCCCAAGAATTTACAGTCCCCCAATAACATAATCCTCTGATATTGATGTGGAAGAAATTCCTGAGAGAGAATTCAAAAGTTGATTATTAGAAGGATCAATGCAGTAAGAGAAGACCTAAGGAATGAACTCAGAGAAAGCATAGGTTGTGAAAGAGCATTTTAGTAAATAAGTGGAGATTTTGAAAAGGACCAAACTGAAAATGAAAGACACAATGAAACAATAAAAAAATTCACTTGAAAGTCTCATTAATGGATTAGACAACATAGAACACAGATTTTTCAGCCCGTGAAGGTAGGGCATATGATTGAAGAAAAGAGAATAAGAGACTATGATCAAACTGTTCAAGAAATACGGGACAAAATTAAGAGACCAAACCTAAGAATTACTGACACCGAAGAGGGACTCTAGATACAAGCTAAGGGCAGGAATAACCTTTTCAGTGAAATAATATCAGAGAATTCTCCAAAACTTAGGAATGAGATGGATACCTGCATACCGGAGACATTCAGAATCACAAATAGACAAATTAGAAAGGAATCTCTCCAAGACACATTATAATTAAAATACCTAACATAGACGTCAAGAATAGAGCTTTAAAAGGATTATGAGAGAAACTCTGGGAATCTTGGTTAAAATGATAGTGTTGGGGCTATAGTAGCCATCTTGTGTTAAGTAATATACTTGATAATGAAATCTAACACTCTGGAAAAGATAGAGAAGAATGGAAGAAACAACTTTGTTCTCCATTGTAACCTTAAATAGTTGTGTTAAAATCAACATATCCCAATCTCCATTCTTGTGTCAAAACAAAACAAAACAATAACAAAACATCTTTTAGTTGGAACCACTTCTAGTGAGGTTTTTCTTTATATTCTAGTGGATACAGGGGATTTTCAAAACTATCAACCATCCTGGTTACCCTTCTGTATACAAACTTCATATTGTTAATGTCTCTCTTGGAATGTTAGTATAGAATATCCTGTTATTAGTTCCTCCTCTTGCATGGTACCTAATAGACTTAACAAATATTTTTGACTGACTGACTGAATGAATCATCTATATTTATTAATGAATTTAGGACTGTGATCATTGCAGATTTGTTCATTGGTCTGATGCATGACTGGGTTATGTTGGAGTTTGGGTTGACTGAAGCTCATGGATTTCTCCAATAAGCAGATGTATCGGGCATCTCCCCCAGACTTGACGGTTCACTAGAAGGACTCACAGGATCAGGGAAGATACTATACTCATTTTTATAGTTTATTATAGTAAAGGATATTGAGTAAATATAGCAAAGAGAAAGGTTGTATAAAGTGAAGACCAAGAGAAAGGAGGTTGTAAGCTTCCTGCTGACCTCTTCCAGTAGAGACCAAAAGTATTAATTTCCCTGCAGTGATGTATGGCAACCTGTGTGGTGTGCTGGCAACCAGGAAAGTGACCCAAGCCTTGGTCCCTGCCAGGGAAGCTCACCTGAGCCTGCTTACTGGGGGTGAGCAATGCAGGCATTCGGCTCCAACATGACCAAGCCCAGCCACTTGGATTCCAGCCCGAAAAGCAAAGGAAGGCATTCACTGTACCTGCCATTATTGCAATAAACTTACCTGATCACACTGACACAGCATGGCTTAAGGTCTCAGGCTTCGGACAACAATACTCTTTATCAAGAAGAATATTCTAAGGGCTCAGAGATTATCTCCTAAGAGTTAATAACTGAGGGGGAGATGCAAATGTACAGTAAATATAGAAAACAAACACCTAGAAAAGAAACAAAAGCAAGTATGTGCACATATTATTATTATTATTATTATTATTATTATTATTATCATTATTATTATTATATGTTTAGTATACTTTTATTGACATATTGTAACTATATATCATAATGAGGTCAGAGTGATAGAAATGTACACACACTCGGCATTTGGCATGAGTTATGTGATTAACACTTCCTCAGACATACTTTTTATAATTTTCCAAAAATTCTCATTAAAATCAAGGACTACTGCAGGGCATGGTGATGCATGCCTGTAATCCTAGTGAGTTGGAAGGTCAAGGTAGAAAGGTTACAAATTTGAGGCCAGCTTCAGCAACTTAGCAAGACCCTGTCTCAGAAAACAAAAAGGGGTGAAAATGTAGCTCAATGGTAGAACACTCCTGGTTGTTTTACTAATAAATAATAAATAAATACATATAATAGTATAAAGATTATTATATGTAATTTAGGGTGATAAGCTTTACATTGACATGAAACACAAGTCTGAAAAATGTCATTTAGAGGTCTTCTTGTAGATGAGACAACAGCTGAGTGTTTTCAGGAAAGGACTGTTTTAGGACAGCTGTATGGGACTGGCTAACTGGGTTGAGGCAGATTGACCAGGGCCAGAAGAGGACTTATGGGAGATACAAGTGGTCATGTATGAGTAAATCTGATTTACTGTGAGTGTTTTCTTATAGAATTAAGGTATGTTCTTCTACAACTCCACAAAATTGTAATTCTCATTACAAAGTTATGCTCAAATTTTACTTAGCTTAACCCAATTTTCTTTAATTATACATTAAACCTAGTCATAGTTTAGTGAGGCCTGCTGAGTACCTAGCACTATATTAGTCTCTGTACAATGATAGTTTCCTCTCCCTGTCCTCCCGTACTTTTTCTAGGGAATGAACTTTATGAACTTTAACTTATATGTCTCGTCCTCTTTCTGTTCCTTGACAGTATGATGTTACGTTTTTAAAAAGCCTTTTGTTGGTACTGTTGACGGGGTGAAAAGTAGGAGATCTTTGGTAAACTACTAGTTTCTCTAAACCTTAGTGTCTTTGACTATAAAGTGGAGACGATTTTAGTAAGAATATTGTTGGTTTCTGTGATGATGTCTCATGCTGCGTATAAAATGTCAACACAGTGCTGGGTACACAGTGAATGTTAGATAAGTTTTTCCTTATTGTTATTTAAAGTAAACTATGAGTGTCTGAGTACACTTTTGGGGAGTATCTATTCACTGTTATGTAGTCAGATATATCTTTGTCTTCATTCATTTTTCATTCCTATAACAAAACATCCATGCTGGGTAATTTATAAATAAAAGAGGTTTCACTCACAGCTCTGGAGATTCCAGCACCAATACCTA
The DNA here is from genome assembly GCA_004027655.1 of Graphiurus murinus. Classification (NCBI taxonomy): domain Eukaryota; kingdom Metazoa; phylum Chordata; class Mammalia; order Rodentia; family Gliridae; genus Graphiurus; species Graphiurus murinus. The sequence continues at coordinate 16,203 of PVLC010018892.1, read as the reverse complement.
CAAGGCTGTGTTGAGGACTTTTACAACTGGTGGATGGCATGGGGCACTGTGAGAAGGAATTTCACATGGAAGTCCAGGAAGCAAGAGAGATTCAGGGGCCAGAGTTCCTTTTTGTAACAGTTTACTTTCTTGGGGACTGACCACAAGGGCCTAAACCACCTTCCACTAAGTCCCATCTCTTTTTGTTGTTGTTGTTTTTGCAGTGCTGGGCATAGAACCCAGGGCTTCATGCATGCTATACAGGTTCTCAACCACAGAGCTACATCCCAGCCTGGCCCCACCTCTTAAAGTGTCCACCACTTCAACACTGCCACACTGGGGCCATCTCTCCATCAAATGCACCTGTGGGTGACACCGTTAAAGTATACTGAAATCATAGCAGACTTTTGCAGTGTCTGTTTCTAATAGCTTGAAAATCACTAGCATATTAATGGCGTTCCCATCTTAAAGTTCACTAATATTGCTCTCCAACATTTAAAAGTATTTTTAAAAGTAATGTCTATTGGACAATCTGAACCAGGTAGTGGTTTAGTTTGTTAAAGGGAAGAAGTTGTGACTAAATGCTTTTTTTTTAAATTCCTTCTATTTTTCTAGATCTAACCCTTAGATAAAGGCTACATACCTAGATAATTCCATGAGAATGCATTCTGACAGGCAGATTATTATGTGTATCAGTTGGATATTTCCTTGACTATGTTGAGATTTAAATAATTAAATGAAAAATCATCCTGTCAAAAATTTTGCTGACTGTCTGGGACCAAAACTGCCTTGTGGTCAGAAATAAAATTTCAATGACCAGCATTCTCCCTCACAATCCCTATTTCCAGCCCCATCCCCTAGCATCTGCTCTGATATTTTGGCTGTGCCTTCTAGGTTTCTAGTCAGGGAACAAAGAAGTTTGTGTCTTTGTAGAATGAAAAGCAGAGCTAAAGAACACTTATTTTATATCAATATTATGAATCATACACAACCAGAACAGAGGAGGTGGTGGTAGATACATTTAATAATCACCTGAATTAACATTGAGGGAACTCTGCTGATTAATTGGATCTCAGAATAAAGAACAGGAAGGGTCAAAGATTTTTCTCGTATTTTTGAGATAGGGTGCCCTTTACAGGGAGAAGAAAGGCAGTGAGTGGGTCAGCATTTGGGGCAAACTTGTTGAGTTTGGGGCAACTATAGGAGACCCAAATGGAAATATCCAGTGGACATTCAAGTCTGAAGCTTGGGGAGACATCTGGGTTGGAGAAATTTGTGAGCATCAACATATAGTTGGAAATCACTTTGGCCAGGGAGAGCACTTACTGGAGAATCACAGTGTGTGTTTGGTCCAGCTGCACCTCCCCCAATGATCCGGATCCAGTGGTTGCCCCATCAACGGCTGGTGAAAATGATGAAAAAACAAGGGACTCATGAGGACAAACTGTTTGCTCATGTTGGCTCCATGGAAATGTCAAAACTTTTTTTGTGGTAGGATAATGAGGACGTAGTGTGTGGTTATGAGTGATATTAAGCATCGTTTACATGGTGAAGAGCCAAGGGAATTTATGAATGAGTTTCAGAGAGCCTATGGAGAGTTGAAATTATATACAGAAATGGGTAAAGGATCATAGTTTTCATCAGATTGTCAGTTATGTAGGAACGAAGAAAGAAAAAAAAAAGGATAAAAGGAAGGCTAGAGGGAAGGAAGGAAGGAACGAAGGAATATATATACATATATATATATATATATATATATATATATATATATAATTTTGAAGACAAATAAGGAGTAAAATTATTCCAAAACAACTCAAAAAGTCAGAAAAATCACCAAAACAGTGAAGGTTCCCAGTCTTTCAGGCTCTGTTTTTCTTTTCTGTGAACATATTGTATAGTATGGGAGGTATTTGGGGTCAAGAGTTTCAAAATGTGGCTTGGCAGAATCAAAGGCCAAAATATGATTAAATCTAGATGTGAATAATCTTGGAAGGATAATGAATATACAGATGATTAGGAGTTATTTCTAAAATCTGACTGTTTCTTAAACCATATTCATACTCTTTTATATGCCAGAGATAATGAGTAAAGGAAGGTGCTTTTGAGAATACTGAATAAAACATAACCTGTTACTTAAAATAGTAGCAGCACGTCTTTCCTGTTTGTTTTGGTTTTTTTTTTCCCTTTAGATGTTATTTTTAGAGCACTTTCAGGTTCATAGCAAACTAGAGAGGGTTCCGACTTACCACCCACCTTCAGCCTCTCTCTGTCAGCATCCCAAGTCAGACAGGCACATTTGTTACACGTGATGAACCTACAGTGACATATCATTACCAGCCAGAGGTGATACTTTACCTTAGGACACACTCTTGACGTTAAATATTCTGTGGGTTTGGACAAATGAATAGTGACATGCATCCACTATCATAATGTCACACTGAGTAGTGTCACTATCCTCAAAATCCTCTGTGCTCTGCCTGGTCATTTCTCCTTCCTTCTAACTCCTAAGAATCAGTAGACTTTTTTTTTTTTTGTATCTTCGTAGTTTTACTTTTTCCAGAATATCATATAGTTGAAATTATACAGAATGTAGCTTTTTTGTATGGGCTTATTTCACTTAGTAATATGCACTTAAGTTTCCCTCGTGTTTTTCGATGGCTTGGAAGCTCCTTTCTTTTTAGCTTTGAATAATATTCCAATGTCTGGAGGGATGTACCACAGTATACTTATTCATCTACCTGCTGAAGGACATCTTGATTGCTTCTAAGTTTTGGCAGTTAATAATAAAGCCGTTAAAAAAATTCATGTGCAGGTTTTTTTGTGTGTATAAGTTTTCAATTCCTTTGAGTGAATACCAAATACTGTAGATCATATATCATATATAATATATCATATAAACTAAGAGTGCACTTAGTTTTTAATGAAATCTCCAACCTGTTTTCCAAGTGGTTGTACTAGTTTTCACTCTCACCAATAATGAATGAGATTTCCCATTGCGCCATATCCTTGCCAGCAATTGGTGTTGTCAGTATCCTGGCATGTTGGTCATTCTAATCTTGCTTTTGTTTTAATTTACATTTCCTAATGTGGAACATTTTCTTCATATGCTTATTTTCCATGCATGTAATGGTTTGAATGTAGACTGTCTCCTGGGGTTGGTGGGGGCGGGGGGACTCATGTATTGGCAATACAAAAATGTTCAGAGGTGAAATAATTGAAGCAGTTCTCTAATGTCACCAATGGATAAATACACTGCAGGATTAATAATTTTAATGGATTTACTGGGTAGTAGTTTAGGCAGGGAGGGCATGGTTGGAGAAGGCAGGTTACTGGGAGTGTGGCCTGGGGTACTCTATCCATCCCTGCTCTCTCTGCTTCCTGCTAGTATTGAGTTGAGCTCAGCTTTCCTCTGCCATGCAGTGTACCATGATACCTGCTTTGGAGTCAGCTGGCTATAGAATGCACCTCTAAAACCGTCAGTCAGATAAACTTTTTCTCCTCTGCATTGCTCCTGTCTGATATTTTGGTCAGTGATGGAAAAACAGACTAAAACAATCCAAATCTATTTTTCGGAGAAGCAGCATTTATAACAAGATGTTAAATCCAAGTTTTGACTGAGGCTTGAAAGTATGGTAGGTAGGACACACCTCAGACTCCAAATCAAATACAAATTTGTAAATGAAATTTCAAAAACCAGTTTTATAACCCTTAAAACAACTCACTGCATAGAGGTTAAAAAGGGCTGAGTCACTAGAGATTAAGAAAGAAGACCTGAGAGTGGATACCTTTAGCTGTTTGTATGAAGTGGACTTTCTTCCCCACCCCATAAGACTTGGGGGTGCCTAACCTTCCCCTCAAGACTCCTGAGAGGTTCCAGTGTAACACATTGCTGTATTCCCTGGAGTGGAAGGGGGTGGTAGAGGTATGGGTTTGTTTCTCTTCTACTTGGAATATCTTCCTTGCTAGCTGCTTCAGTTTACAGAGAAAGGAAAGAGAGTTTCTGGAGAAAAAGATGCTTGAGTGTTTCCCAAGGACCTGATGTTAGCTTCCTCTGAGCAGGTAGTATCCAGGGACAAGATGGTCTTAGATGTTGTCAAGTAGGCTCCCCTGGGATTGACTAGCTGTCGGCAGCTGGAGGGATCATAGAATCCTTGGGTTGCAGGAATTAGGGGCCACCTGGAGAAAAGTGCCTCATTTGCATTAATGGAACTGGTCCTGAGCTCTGAGGAGGATGGGTGTCCTACAGAAGCCAGAAAAGTACATTAGATATTAGTCAGATCCAGGTTTTGTCAGTGTCAGTCAAATCAGATCTCTTTGTTCTTCTTCTCTTCCCTATAGGACTTAATTTTCTTAGTTTTCATCCAGGAACAGGGAACACAATTTCCTCTATCAAATATATTCTGAGATAGCAGAGGACCAAAATAAATTATAGCCTGTGATTCCTGCTTATTCAGTATACCAGTTACACCCTGAAAAGATGGTCCCATGACTCGAACAGCTTGAAGGTTGTGACTATGTACAGGAAAATATTCTTATCTCCCTCTAATACTGAAAATGTGATTTTCTTTTAGAAACAATTCACTCATATTCTCCGATTTTTTCATCTGCTAATAGTGGGTATAAATAGTCCAAATTGTGCTTTTCAATGGGTTTGTTACTCTTAGAAAATTGAAGTAAAGAGTCATGTCTTTAGGGGGTAAACAGAAGATGCCAATAACCCCCTCCTGTGTTTTGTATCACATAATTGCATTGGTGGGATTGGAGGAGGTAGAATAATTGTTTTTTTGCAAAATCATAGGACAGACATCAACAGATTCAAGTTGACATTGGAAGTCAAGTTTTCAAGAAATTACTGGCATTCATGAGCTCAGAATATTAATGGCAAATGTGCTTAGGGAACCTGATCCTCTCTCTTCATGCGTCCTGGCAGAGCCTTCTACTTAAATCTATTTAAATGTATCTGCTGTGATTATAAAGACTCTGAACAGACCAGCGTGCACTCGGAGGGGCTGGTGGGTAGCATTGGGTCAGTGGGATTGTGTTGGTGTGATTCCAGCTAAAACGTGGGGAAAATCAATCTGTTTGCTTACTTTGGGGTTTACACAAACTCAGAAAGCATGTTTGGGTAATTCTTCTGTACAGCTTTAGAGATGGCATATATTATAGGAGCCAGTGGAAAAATGTTGATAGAAAATAAAAGAAGTGTATTCTTATGAGTGGTAGAAGAAAAACTAGAGGATAAACAGGAGGAAAAGGCACATGCAGTTTTTATTAGCTTACAGAACTAAAATGATTTGCAGATGGTTGGCCGAGGGTTTCACATAAAACATACTTATATACCTGGGCTTTTTTCCCCCTCACTTATTTTAATAGCTGAAGCATCCTTCTCTTGTGAACAATTTATTCTAATAGCAATAAAAATGCAACCGCACCACCTCATTATACGAAATGGCAAATGACTTCCACGGCGTCTTAGCTTGATTTGTAGGGTTGAGCTCTGGTGACCAACGGCAGCCACGTCTAACCAGATGCTTGGATGAGTGATGTAAACGGGGATGCACAGGAAAATAGCGCATCCATTCAGATGGGATTGTGCTTTCAAGTTTCTTCTCTCCTAGCCATAGACATAGGGATCAGATCAAAGATGCTGGAGAGTCTCCTTGGATTTCACACAAGGACTCTCTGAGCCTGAGGATCCTTGCTCTTCTTCACAGTACTTGGTTTACATTGGCTGAGTCATCTCTGAGTTTACCATTTGGAGTGGGATGTGTTTTAGCTTGTTTTTTTTTTTTTTCTTGGGGAGAAGGTTGTATTGATGAGGGAGACAGACTGACGACTCTCAGTCTCCTAGAAAAGAGCTTTTACTAGATGGTCTATAAAATTATTTATGAGGGTGTGTGCGGATGTTCCTTCTGCAGTTCACACTGTTGGGCGCCCTGACTGAGGAGCATTTTGAAAGGAAGCATTTCCAATGAAATCTCCTCGGCTTTTTTAGAGTAATTAAAGAATATTATGCATACACTATTTTGATTATTGTATAAAACAATGGTATTCTGCTTATAACTTAATGTTATTCATTTAAAAATTCTTTTACAAAAATGAATGCAATTTCTTAGAAGGATCCTGCATTTTACTCTCTATGGATTTTCAGGAAATATGAAGTTGGGGGAGAATCTGATTTCCTGGTTGTATTTATCATTATTTCATTATAATGAAAAATGATTTCAGTACTGTTTATCACGTCAGGATACAAATAAGCAATTCTGCTTGATTTAACAGTTGTCTCTGGAGTACACCGTGGAAGAACCAGTTTAGGGGAGATGAGAATTCCCGAGTGGAACTGTCTTTGCCTTAATAGACAAAGGTGATATCATGAAAAGAGCTCATAAGCAGAGGCAATGTTAATTTTCTTTTCTTGTTCCTTTAATCACCTATTTGTTTAAATGAAGGGACTCCTTTTAAAGAAGAATACCTGTCCCAGGCTGTGTCAGGGGCCAGCTGTGGTTGCAGGGGAGGTGTCGGTGGGGGGATCCCCAGTGAGAAGAAAGCAGGAGAAGTCTCCTCCTGCAGAACAACAGCAGCTTTATTCTGCAGACTCGTCCCATTTATAGGCTGCTGGGCAAAATGGTGCGTGTCCACGCCAGCGCGACCTGCGCATGCGTATTGAATTTTGTCTAGTCATACTTTCATAACTATATATGCATCTACGGCTGTGCGGGGTGGGGTGGTTATGTCCTCACCACTGGCCTGTACTTCGTCTGGGCCCCCACAGTGCCCAAAGTATATTGATTTTGTAGTCCCTTTGTAGGATAATTTGGATTTGGTATTGTCAATTGGATTTTACATTTGCATATGTTTTTTTTGTGTGTGTGTGGTACTGTGGATTGAACCCAGAGGCATGCTACCTCTCAGCTATATGCTCAGCCTAATTTTATTTCTTATTTGGAAACAGGATCTCACTAGGTTGATGAGAGTCTCATTACTTGCTGAGGCTGTCCTCGAACTTGTGATCTTCCTAGCTCAGCCTCCCAAGTACCATGCGCCACCACACCTGGCTATACATTTGCCTATCTTTATATGAGCCATTTTACTAAGAATCTGATCGACAGGAAGACCTTTTCCAAATTTGTCTGTTCATTCATCCTTATGGGACCAATTCTACAAGCTTCTTCCTAGATTTTATTTTATTTTTTTTTTTTGGTTTTTTTTTTGGCGGTACTGGGGATTGAACTCAGGGGCATTCTACCTCCGAGCTATACCCCCAGCCCCATTTTTTATTCTTTATTTTGAAACCGAGTCTCACTAAGTTGCGGAGTGCCTCACTAGGTAGCTGAGGCTGGCCGCGAACCCGGATCCTCCGGTCTCAGCCTCCCGAATGCTGGGATT
>PVLC010018891.1:0-31381 GCA_004027655.1 Graphiurus murinus | reverse complement strand
CATGGCCAACTTCTCCACATATAAGCATGGGGCTTAGAATTTAATATCAAAATGCTTAATTTCTTAAATTAAGATACTTCAGTCTTCAAGTCTTTCTCACTTAAAATAAATCCATGTAGCACTGTTAGAATGGCATTCATCAAGGAAACAAACAATATTAAATGCTGGTAAGTATGTGGGGAAATGGGAACTCCTATACATTGTTGGTGGTATTATAAATTGGTACAACCACGATAGAGATCAGTATGGAGGTAACTCAAAAGACTTGGAATGGAACTATCATATGATTCTATACTTATACCACTCCTTGGAATCTTTCTCAAAGAATTAAAGTCAAATACTAGAGTGATACATGCATACCTATGTTTATAGCAGCACAAGTCACAATAGCCAACTTATGAAATCAACCTAGGTATCGATCAACAAGTGAATGGATAAAGAAAATGTAGTATATACACATAATGGAATTTATTCATCCATAAAGAAGAACAAAATTATGAATTTTGCAGGAAAGTGAATGGAACTAGAAAATATAATGCTGAGTGAGCTCAGTCAGACTTAGAAAGTTAGGGATGGTATGTTTCCTCTCATATGCAGAAGCTAGAGAGAAAATAGGAAACAAAAGAGACTTCAGATAAATGAAGAGAGAGACCAGTAAAATAGTGGAAGGGAATTGGAGGTGGGAGGTAAGGAGCTGAAAAAGGATTGAGGAAGGCGATTGCTCAAATAATGTTACATCCACACGTGAAGGTATCACTACCAATCTCACTAAATGTACAGGGCAGGGTGGGATACAGAGGAAAATATACCAGCTAATGAGTGCATGTATGTTTGTATCACTTTGTATCTTACTATGGTGTCTAACTACAATGCATCAATAAAAGTGTTTTTAAAAACCTGATTTTTAAAAACCTGGGGAAATCCCAGCATTTGGGAGGCTGAGAGTGGAGGATCTGGGTTCAAGGCCAGCCTCAGCTACCTAGTGAGGCCCTCTACAACTTAGTGAGACCCTGTTTCAAAAGAAAGAATAGAAAATAGGGCTGGGGGTATAGCTCGGAGGTAGAACACCTCTGAGTTCAATCCCCAGTATCGCAAAAAAAAAAACAAAAAACCAAAACCAAACAAACACAAAAACTGGGGAAAAAGGACGCCCCTCCAGGAATAACAGAATAGCCATATATTCATTGATATTACTAGCAAATTATTTCCCTTGAGTTTTTTCCTAACTCAACTGTCAATAAGAAATGGTTACACAAAAGTATTTTCTGAAGGAGAGAGGTATAAAGTTTTGTAAAAGAAACTCCTTGAGGAAGACAGACAAAGCTGAGTTATAAAATGAAGGTAAAAAATTCAAACATCTGGTCAAGCCAGAAGTGCTAGGAAGACTCAGATTGTATAAGTTCAAATAAGAACATGACTGCTTATTCTAAAAGCCTATTCCCAAAGAGAGGGGATTCTTACATTGAGCATATATTCACGTATACTTTCATTTCTTTTTTTTCTTTTTTCTTTTTTTTTTTTTTTTACTTAATCAGAGGAAAGGTTGAAAAGGCATGAAGAGAAAATGCACAGAAGAGATGGGAGACAAGCACAGACCTTCCTTTTTTTTCACAACAGCATATGGGCCTATTCTCATTCAACCCATCATGTTTTTAAAACCTTTCTAAAATGTTCATTGTTGGCATATTCTAACACTGTGCATGTACCTAATACCTAATAATTATTGGTATAAATGCCAGATATCTCCAAGAACTCACTTGAGAGGAGTTCTTTTAATTTATGATTTATAGCAATCACTTGGAAAAGCAGCAGAGCTGTTTTACCGACTCTGCACGATGCTGAGGACTAAGCATCAAGAGTTCAACTCATGAATTCTCAGGAAAGCTGAAGTACAGCAGCAGAAGTGTAACTTTAAACTGTGGAAAGATAGGATGCCCTAGGTCCTCAAGAATCATTCTCTTATCTCTTCTTATCTCCTCAATTTCCTTGGATTAGAAATGTATGTGATGAGGGAGAGGGGAGAAGTAGAGTGAAATTTTTTCAGAGTCTGTTCCAAGTAGCAGCACAGCGTTAATGCCATACTTTCAAATAGGAATACAACTGCTTGTTTTAAAAGCCTATTCCTTAAGAGGAGATTCTTATGTATTCATTTTGCTATTTAATCAGCACATCTCTATTTTATAAATGAGAAAATTAAAAGTCAGAGAGATATAGGAACTTGTCTGAGAAGATATGGTTCAGAGGAAGCATGTTTCAAAGCTAGGTCTGTCTCATCCATTGTTTCCCAGGTGATGTCGCTCCTCATCTACGGTCTTCTACTGATGAATTAGTTTTGCAGGCAGTTTGAATAGAAGATTTTCTTTATTTTCCTAACTTTATATTACATATTTTTTTCAACTATGTCTCACATCTTGCCACTTTTAACATTCATTGGACACTTTCAGAACATCTGACTAGATTAAGTACTGCTTGCTCCCTAAGGTAATCCCTTAAACAATAAAAGTCAGAAAGAGGGCACCGACATGTCATTGAGTCTGTACCTGCCAACTGGAGGCCAATGGAGATTCTGATTCATAAATTAAGGGGGAAGAGACTCATAGAAAGGCCAATTCTCTTAGTAAGATTACAGATATGTGGTACTCTATTATAGGTTTTAGCCTCCCCCTCCTCCTACTTTTTTTTTCTCCTGGTCTTTGTAAGTCTTGGTTATATAAACGGAGAAAATGTCTTGGTTAGTACTCTGTATGTTAGTCACAATGAGGGCAACTCAAGTCAAGGTTTAGAAAGTTAGGACATTGGATTTTATAACAACAAATTCATACTGCAATGCATGAACTACTATTGTGAAAAATAAAAACACTCATCCTACTGCTCTATCTTCCCAGAAACTTCCACATAGACTATTCTTACCATATTTGTATTGCCCCTGTCTGGAGCTAAGGAAGAAATTAAGTCCAATAGTCCAGCTTCTTACTATGTTTCCCATTAGGTCTCTAACTCCTAGTTCCAAATCTTTCAGTCTGTATCAGCTGAGACAAGAATCTGCATCTTGGAGGTCAATATTATATTAATAGTAACTGAGCGCCTTTCTTCCTCCCTTCCTTGGCAGTAACAGGAGTCACTCGCTCAATTATGTGCTTTAATCCTTAGATTCAGCCTCTCCCATCACTCTGTCTTAGACACTTGTTGCACTTTCTCCCCAATAATTTTCTTTGCTACATTTTCTTTTGCAGAGTAGTACTACAAAAAGAGTGAAAGTCACAATCACGGTGTTGTACCTACAGATAACGAAGACTATCTCAATTAGGGATCAAACCATAGGGTATAGAAGATAAAAGCAGTTATTTGGGGGTGGGTAGATCTTAATGTTGGTCATGTGGTTTGGGACAGGAGACACAGTAAAAATAAGTGCCCCTGAATCAAAAAAAGAAAAAGGTCTCTTTTTGTAAATCTGAAAATAAAATTTTGAAGAATTGTCCTCCACTTTCAAAATGAAATCTTCCAGGTTCTAGTGGTCCAAATCCAGATGCACATGGACTTCCTCATGACATGTGTTCAAAACTTCTGAGTTTCCAGCTGGGCATGGTGGTGCACACTTGTAATCCCAGTACTTGGGAGGCTGAGATGGGAGGATCCAGGTTTGCGGCCAGCCTCAGCTACTTAGTGAGGTCCTCCGCAACTTAGTGAGACCCTGTTTCAAAATAAAGAATAAAAAAATAGGACTGGGGGTATAGCTCGGAAGTAGAATACCCCTGTGTTCAATCCCCAGTACTGCAAAAAAAAAAAAAAAAAAAAAAAAAAAAAAATTCTTAGTTTTCAATGATCATATAAGAAAGTAGAGGAGGTACTCTTAGTGCCTCTTACTCTAGGCCTTATCATTTAAAAAAAAATTAAGCAAAAGCTATTATCTGCATTGTAAGGCAGAGATTAGGAAGTAGAGTGAATTATTTAATTATAAGGTAGATTTACAGCCGGGCGTGGTGGCGCACGCTTGTAATCCCAGCATTCGGGAGGCTGAGACCGGAGGATCCGGGTTCGCGGCCAGCCTCAGCTACCTCGTGAGGCACTCCGCAACTTAGTGAGACTCGGTTTCAAAATAAAGAATAAAAAATAGGGCTGGGTGGGGGTATAGCTTAGAGGTAGAATGCCCCTGAGTTCAATCCCTAGTACCAAAAAAAAAAAAAAAAATAAGGTAGAGTTACTTGAAAAAAGTTTCTTACCTGAATATGTAAAAATACAAGCATTGGTACATCAGTAACACAAAGATCATCCAACTGGGCTGAATTTGGCTATGACAGGAATCTTAAAGAAAACTTATGGAAAAAAAAAAGATACTTCATGTTTTCTGGTCCTAGAATAAGTTTTAGAATTTACTTTGCTACAATTTTAGACATCCAATGCCCAAATAATTTAAGATGGATCACTGCAAAGAAACAAAAGTAAACATTTGTCTATATTTATTTTCATCAAAATAGTTGTATATACATTCCACTATCATAAATGAATATTTATAGAGCTGTCTCTGGTGAATGGGATAACTAAATTCTTCTTTCTCTCCACCAAGGACAAGAATGTCGGGATTCAGTCATCTGCCTTCCATACCTGATATCTTTGCTGGTATCTGTACCTGGATAAATACCACGTGCACTTTCATCCTTCAGATTACCTGCTATTTGTGGAATCAGAAATTTAATCTCTAAATTTCCAACTTAACAATTCAAAATACTATTTGATGTTATCTAATAGATAACCAAGAAACTAGGGAGGGGGAACCTCCTCTTTGAAGAGGAAACACATCTACCTTGAGCAAATGAACTTCAACCTCCACCCTCTAACCTACCACATTAAAAGAGGGGTGAGACCTGAAGAGAATCATACCAAGACCTGTTTGCATGAAATTGAACCTTGCTAAGATGTAGAATTACAGTGCATCAATAAAAGCATATATAAAAGAGGGCTTCAGGGCCAGGACAAACTCTTTGCTGTGACAGTCCATCAGGATGTCAAAGCACAGTGCTGAATTATCATATACATTTTATATCTGAAAAATCAGAAGAAAGAAAAACTGTAAGTCTTTGTGGGAGGAGGAACAAAATAACAAGGAAAGCAATCTGGAGTGAGGTTAAATGCGCCAGCACTGCCATTCCATGATGAGTTCACAGGGCTATTTCAAGCTGCATTTCCTCATTCTGCTTTGACTCAGATACCATGGCTCTGCAGGAACCACATGTTAAATTATACATCTTAATTTGGCCTATGAAATGACCTTCTCTGGTTGTGCTCAATGTAAAAGCACTCTGCTTCCTGGGGAGTCATCATGTCTTCCATCACCTCTTGGAAACTCCAGGCTGACATCCTCTCCCTGACAACACTGCTACGGTGATTTATTCCTTGACTCTTTTTCCAATAAGCAAATAGATTACCTCACTCTACCCAAAATGGAAATATCTGTTATGCCTCATCATAATGAGAAATGATTGCCTCTTAGTAGATGCTATCGAATGCTCATAACATAGTTCACAAATGCCTAAAATAAGATCCAAGGATTAACTGTAGTCATTCTGTCTGCCGACTGTAGATTTCCTAATTGATTCTGACCCTAAAGAGCTAATGCAAAGCTTTCTTTGCTCAGTCATTGGCGATGTCATGCCCTGTGGCTCCATCTGAGCCTAATACTGCTAAGATAGATGATCTGTAACTTCCATTATCGAACTGGAAATTTTCCATTTGTCCATTCAAACTTACATGCTCTCCCCTTGATACCATTCTAAGCAAGCACTGACTTTTATGGATTGACTTTTATGGACTCAATCAACAAGTTCTCTTTCACTCCACTTCCACTGGGTTTAGCCATTGAGAAACAATAGTAGCAGACTGTAGGGCAGAATGGAAGTGGGGTGAGGATCTTTAGTCCCTGGCTTCCTCCTTCCTAGGCTATGGTCTGCTGTAGGTATGTCCTATAGGTGTGCTTACAAAGAGCAAGAAAGAAGGCCAATGGTTACAATAAGGAAATACGAGTAATAACTTGTAGAGCTGTTAAGGCTTTGTCTTTGCCAAGGAGATCACAGCTTCTCCTGAGTAGCTCTCCTCTAGGTGCAGCTATTTTTTCTGGACTCACCACTCCCTCTCCTCACTCACTCAGTCCTAGATAGCTTTGAACTCTGCCTCTCTTGTGATTTGGGGCAAGTTAGGGCCTGCCTGTCTCCTTTCCATCTATCCCCTGGGAAGGAGTGCAGTGCTACCATTTTTCAAATAGGAGATATAAAAACAAAGGAAAGTCTGTAATAGCATTCTGACTCTTCTCCCTTTTGAGGAATTTTTTCTTTGAATAACTTACACATTGTAGGAGTAGGAATAGGAGTAAGAACAGAACTAATACAATACAAAGGAGAAAGAGACCCATTGTTTAAAATATCAAAGAACAAATAGAAGAGTTTTAAAGAAGAAGAAACTGCATCATGTTTGTAGGCACAGAATAATCCTTCAGGTAGAAGAAAACATTTGAAATAGTTCCTCACTGAAGAGTAGGATTTGACAGGTAGAGACTAAGAAAGTGGAATTCTAAGAGGAGGGAACATTGTGCAAGCAGGAAAATCAGGTAACATGTACATATGGCTTGCTCTCTCTGTTTTTTTAGATATGTGTCAAGAGAGATTAGTCAAGAAAGAGTTGTCTTAAGTCTGTTTTGTACTGCTATAACAGAGTATCTGAGGCTGGGAGATTTATAAGGAAAGAAATTAATTGGCTCATGGCTGTGGAGGCAGGGATAGCCAAGAACACGATGCTGACATTTGATAAAGGCCTTCTTGCTGTGTCATCTCATAGCAGAAAATGGGAGGGCAAAAGAGTTCCCAAGCAGGAGGGAAACAGACTTGTTTTTATAATAAACATGCTCACAGTAGCAAACTGACTTCTGCAATAACATTAACCTGGTTATGAAGGTGGAGCCCTCATAACCTGCACACCTCCTGTTAGGCTCCACCTCCAAACAGATTTGCAGTGGGGAGTAAGTTTCCAACACATGAAATTCAGTGGATACATTCAAACCACAGCAAGAGTGATGCCATGTTATAGAAAGATGTGAATCCAGGTTGGCAGGAAATTAATACTAATTTCATCACCAAGTGATTCATGAAGTCACTGATGAGTTTTGAACAAGGAAGTAGAATGTTCAGCACTAAACTTAAGGAAGATTAACGTGGCAGTATTGTAAGAACAGACTGGAATAGAAAGAGATTGGACAGGGAGTCAAGAATAATGAATAGGAACATCAAATTCCATAAAGAGGTAGAGAAACAAACTTGAAGGAGAGATTGCAGAGTTTCAGGTTGTTATTTTATTAGAGCAATAGAATATGAGATGATATTACAAAGAGCAAGAGATAAGACAAGTGGTTAAGAAAAGGAAATATGAGTAATAATCTACACAGGTTAAGGTTATTAAGGTTTTGTCTTTGCTGTTATTTTTGTTTTGTTTAAGACATGGTAAACCTAAGCATGTTTTTAGGTTGAGAAGGAAGAAGTAATGAAAAGATCATCATGTTTGTAGGTGCAGAATAATTCTGATAAAAGATGAGAAAAATATGGAATGATGGAAGTCCCAGGGGAAAGAGAAGATATGGGCTCAAGAACACATGGAAAGAAAACCGTCTTGATGAGAAAGAGGTTTGTTTCAAGAAACCAGGATTAAGTAAAGAAGAGAAGAGAGGATGGGATAGAAAGCACTAAAATTGAAAAAGTTAACACATTCTCCCAAGGATTTTTGTTTACTTCATATAGATTTTATAATTTTATGGTTTTCTTTACAACTTTTCAATGTCACAGAAGGAATGCCCTAAACCAGTCTATAGTACAGAAGCAAAATGCCCATCTTTGAAACCACCCTGACTGTGAAACTACCAACACTCTAAGCCAAGTCTTACTATACTGGAAAATCTCTACAAAAAATAAAATGGGTGCCAAATTTTGGTCAATATAACTATTTTACTCAATATATGACTAGCCAAAGTCCCAGTAGATTATCAAAGTTGAAGAAAAAGTGCTCCCTTTTGTCATTTTGTTGCTGCTGTTACTTGCTCCCCCCTCCCGTCCCCCCTCAGGAACCAACCTGCTCAGTTACCCAAATACGCTATGAGGTGTGAAGATTCCAGATGCTCTTAAAGCTACCAGGGAATCCTTTCCTTACTCTTCCTTTACGTAAACAAAATTGAATATCAGATTTCCACATGATCTCCATGAGAACTTGAGATTTAGAGAAGCTCAACACAATTTTGGATTCATGTCACTCTCTGATTTGTATAATCATCTGTGTAAGATATTGCTAAGCACACTGAAGGAATAAATCATTTCCCATGATTTATAGAAAGAAGAGATTGTCAGTCACTGAATGTTCAAGGCTTTACCAACAATGGTCAAATACATAGCATCTCACAAGGATAGGCTGGGTAACATTCTACTTTATACTTGGTAAGGAAAAGACAGGTTCCTCTTCAAAAACTGGAGCATCTTTTCAGTCATGTGAACTTGTTCTGTAGAATTTTTTATGAAAATTTAAAATTGGAAACAGCATTGTATATTTTAAGTGAAATTTGCATTTCCAAATTAAGTAACTTACTTTCGAACAATGACTCTCCAATTAGACTGAACAAAGAGGTTTATATAGGCCTTTCAGCTCAACAGATATTTGTAGCCCCATTTCATCAAGTATCGAGAACCCAGGCTGGGATGGGATGCAGAGGGAATCACACCATGTGCTATGAGCAGGTATGCTTCTATCATACTGAACCTAAGATGTATAATTACAGCACACTAATAAAAGTATATTTTAAAAAACACCAAAGAAACAAACTACCTTTTTTGGGGGACTGAGGATTGAAACTAGGGAACATTCTATCTTCAAGCTATAACCCCAGCCCTATTTTATTTATTTTATTTGGAAACAGAATCTTGCTAAGTTGCTGAGATCCTCTATAAGTGGCCAAGGCTGCCTTGAACCTACAATCCTCCTGTCTCAGCCTCCCAAGTACTGGGATTACAGGCATAAAGAAACAAACTACCATTTATAAAACCCCAACACTTATTGTTGGATAGAATTTAAAATGCAATGCAGCACTACAAAGCATGAAGCAAATGTGTTCAAAGCCATTCCTTAATAAAGATTTTCTACTTAAATATGATTTTATGAAATCTAGGTGTCCATCAACAGATGAATGGATTATAAAATTATGATTATGAGATATATACACAGTAGATTTCTACTCAACCATAAAGAAAAAAATTATGTCATTTGCAGGGAAATGGATGGAACTGTAGAATCTTATGCCAAATGAGATTAGTCAGTCATAAGAAGTGAAATGTTAGATATTTTCCCTCATATGTGGAAGCTAGAGAGAAAGTGGTGTACAATAGAGACTCCAGACAAAGGAGGAGAAATCCTAGTAGAGTGATGGAAGGGACCTACAGGAGGGAGGCAGGTGGGGAGAGGGCAAAGAGACGAAGAGAACACTTCAATGGATATGATGGACATAAACAAGTTTATTGATGCCAATCTAGATGTAATGAATGAGGGGGGTGAGAGCTCACCAAGTGCTGTGTACATACATGTCTCTATCGCTCTGAACTTCATCATGATGCATGATTACAATGAACCAGTAAAAATAATCTTGAAGAAAATATATTTTTAGGAGAATTACATGTCTGATGAAATACTCAGTATCCTACAAGAGACTAAAATTTATAGGCAACAGCTTCCCTTTGGCTTTGTTGTTATCGTTCAGGGAGAGTTTGGTATTGGAGTTTCACAAATTCTTACATTTATTATGAAGGTCAAAGGTCCTAATTCATCTAAATCTAGTATCATTTTATGAAGTCTACCATAAGAGAAACATTTTGCAAAACATCTGTAAATATATATATATATATGGGATCTCCCCAGGGTAGAAAGGGATATGGTTACCCAGTGGAGGCACTGCAGGATAATCCAGCAAAGACAGCTCTGCAATTTCCACTGCTGTCCACTAAGCTCATTTTCCTTAGAAGATTAATCATGGGGCAGAAAGACGATATTCAGAGACAAGCAGTAAAAATTAAAGATAGAGGTGAATGAATAAAACAGATTCATACTTTGTTAAGGAAGAAATAGAGAAGAGAAAGGGGAAGAGGAGGAGGAAGATGAAATTAGCCAACATTTCATGAGTTCTTAACCAAAGTTAGTCCCTGGGCTAACAACATCCCAAGCCTCATTCATTTAATTATTATAGTCCTAAGAGGTGGGTACAAGTAATTTTCTCATTTTACCCATGAGAAGCAGGTCAGCTTAGGGAGGTTAAGTAATTTCCCCAACCTACTGCTATTAACTCGAAGAACTGGAACTTGAATCTTGCTTATCTTAAAAGTCTCTGCATACAGAAGTTACAGAATACTGCATTTCTTATAACTTCAGGGATAATGAGCCTGTTACAGAAGGCCCTTGGGGTACCTCTAGCATCACTACATAAAGATTATTTTCCCTTTCTTTGGAAGACTTGACAGATTGTTGCTATTGAGCAGGTACCACCATGAACTATGTACTCCTTGACTAGAATATAAGTTATCTACCTGGCATCGAGGAAAAAGAACATATAATGTCCCAAACAGTCTTTTTGGGAATTCTTTGTCCTAAAAGTATACTAGTACTCATGTCTTAATATTTCTTTCCTTATTTATTTGTTTGTGTGTGTGTGTGTGTGTGTGTGGTACTGAGGATTGAACCCACAGGCATTTTAACCATAAACTATACCCCCAGCCTTTTTAAATTATTGTTTTGAAACAGGGTCTCCTTAGGTTGCTAAGAGTCTCCCTAAGTTTCTCAGGCTAGTCTTGAACCTGTAATCCTTCCATCTTATCCTCTCAAGTACTGGGACTACAGGCGTGTGTCCATCTAGGTTTAATGTTTCTGTTAGAGCCCAGAGAAGGACTTGTTCCACAATGTCCCAGAGTGGATGGGGATGAGAAAGATTAAAATTGGACATCAGCTTTAAATTTGCCTCAAGCAAAGTAAGAGAATTATGATTGAATGTCAATGAGTTTCTACCATAGAGAATATAATAAAAATGGCCAGAGCACCCCCAACCTTGAAGCAGTTCCCCTTGTGATCGAGCTGGTCCTGAGTGTGGATAGTTGAACTACATTTGCTCAAACACTTAAACCGATCCCACCATTGGCAGAAGGCTGCAAGTTTTAAAGATAATATCTATACTATATCTAACTGTTTCCTATCCCTTGACATCAGAATTTAAAAGAATTAAAGTCTTAGTCACAGTGGTGATTTTCAGATCCCTAATTTCAACAAGTGCTAACATAGAGATCCTTTATGTCACAGCAGCTATAATATGATCCAAAGGCTTAACAAAGGAAACAGTACCACCTTGGGATCAACATTAGAGTTCTCCCTTTAACAAACTAAGCTGCTCAGAGAATTTCCCATTTGATTACCACTCATAATCTCATGGCTTTATGCAGGATTATCATAACCACAATTCCTGTAGTTGGAAATGTCAAATGAGTATGTAAAAGTTCTTTGGTATTGTTTATATATGATTTTAGAAGCCTTTACAGATGATTCCACAAATTAATTTTCAACAATCTATTAATTGATTTCAATAGGAAAGCAAAAACCAAAAAGGCTATTACTATATCAGAATGAAAAATTTTAGCTATCAAAGTGGCAGGCTTGGAAAGAATAAAGGAGAAAATAATTATATAGCTATGAGACTAGTGGAAAAGCCAAAGTCTGAGATACAGATAGGAGCCCTGGATAACCTGTGATAGCAGCCTCACTCTTCTTCCAGAAATCTATACTCCTGGTATTCAAAACACTTCCAAAATAAACAAAAAATTATTTAAAAAACATAAAATAGTTTTTAAAATATTCTGGTTTTGTGATTGTTAAAACTACTAATTTGATTGAAGAACTAATTTATATGTAATAAAAAAATGAATTTTTGTTTTGAGACAAATGGCTATTGTTCTGCTTCTCAGGGTGGGAGGAAAGTAGTGGGTCTTTTCCCATAACCAGTATTCCAGGGAATCCCTGGGAAATGAAGGACTCAGAACACAAAACGATTTATATTATCTATAGCAAGTTTCAAAACAGTTTGAGAGAAAAGTAAATATATAATCACAGAAAACAGGTCTGCAATTGTATTAAAAATACAAAATGAGAAGGAAACTAGGCCTGGGGCTCCAGGCTTTTATGAAAAGGTTTATGGTTATAATAAAAAGTGCAGTCGGAAAATCACAAAATAAATCTGTGAATCAGATGAGGTCACTAGTAAACACCTAGTAAGTCCTCTTTTGTCATCAGATTAAGTAATAATGTTCTCGAAGGTAGACATGCACTTGCATGATGAATCAATTTTCCAGTTGGCAAATCCTGTATGGATTAAGAGATCAGGATTTATCAAGAAAATCCTTCTGCATTGGAGGCCTATTTGAACAACAAGAAAGATATTTTTATTGGTGCATATTAATTATGTTGGAACATGCATATAATAACACAATTTGATCAATTTTGCTCCCTAATACCTCTCTTTACTCTTCCCTCCTCCCTTTCCCTGTTCCTCTTTTTCTACCCTATTGTTTCCCTTCTACTTTCAGTTTGTCTTTTTTCCCCACTCGCTTCTACACATGAGAGGAAACATACAATACTTCATTTTCTGAGTCTGGCTCACTTTGCCTAACATGATGCTCTCCATGAACCAAATACATTTATAACATTTAAATCTTTCTTCTAAAAACCACCTTCGGGAACATTAAATGCTTCAGTAAAGGCCAACAGTTATAAGTAAATTTGGTGCATTCAAATCTAATTCCATTAGTGGCTCTTGGAATTTAATTGTTAATGGAGGGAGAATAAGTTATGGTATTTTTTAAAATTGATTTTGGAAGATAAAATCCCCAATTTTTCTTTTCTTTTTCCCCAGTTTTAATTGCCTTGCCAGATCCAAAGCATCACTAATATAACTATGATTATAGTTAATGCTTTTTTATTCTGAGATGTTTTAAGAAAACACTTAAAATGCAACTCACAAATGCAGATAGAGATGTCATGGTTTACAACACTCTATTAATATCACAAACTGCCATTATAACGTACATCCATGCATAGTGTTTAGAAACAATGATTCAAATGAGAGAAATGTGCTTTTATATTTAAGGTGCTCCTAGTTCTTATGATATTAGTGGAAATTTGATGTCATACTAAGGTATAAAGAGGTAGAACATGTGGACTTATGAGTAAGTGATAAACCCTACACTAACTTAAGCTAAGGCAAAGGTCATTAGGTACACTCAGCTTTCCAGAAGAAGAATGGTGAGGTGAAGAAAGCCATAATACGGGCTATGGGAGTGCTATGCAGATCTTCAGGCAGTGACAAGCTGCAGCTCAGGTGCCCAGTGAAGCACAATGCAGTCACCAAGGGATGGGATAGAAAAGGGAAGATGAGGAGGAGACCAGCACTGGTTATGTGGTTTGATATTGAGTTGAAATTTCTGTATTTTTTACATCATTTAACCTTAGAAATTATCTTCTGCTTCATAAGGTTATCATCCTCATTTTTATACATTGTAGTAAATGAGGTTCATAAGGAGGAAGTGACAGAGTTGGGCTTCAACACAATGTCAGTCTAATGCAAAAGTCAACAGCCCTCTCAGTATAGTTTATTTAAGTCAGGTTTGAAGACTATCTGTCCATACTCTGGCTTATCAGAATGGATTTTAAAAACAGAAAAGGTAAAAAAGAAATCATATGACTTTGGTAAGGTGAAGAAAATATAAAGGATGGAGAATTTAAGAATGTAACTTTGAGGAAGAGAGTAGGGGAGGGGAGGAAGGAGAACTATATCACAGAAAAATGCTTCAAGTACAGGATGAGGTTTTCTGATAAAAGGACATCATATATCCCACAAGACAATCATGGAGAGGCGTGAAGAACATTAGTATAAGATTGCTGTGTGTCAGGGTGACCTGCCTGAGCCCAGTCTGGGGCATCAGGTCCACCTCTGTGAAACTGATGAACAAGGATTCCTTCATGAGTTCATTATACAAGTAGACAGTCAGGGAGATGTTTTGGGGATTGAAGGAGGACGACATATGTGCTTACAGGAATCTGAGGGAAGAGAGAAAGTTGTGAGTAAAAGGAATAAGGAGAGAGAGAAGATGAAAACAATGAACATAAAGGGACAGAATATGACTTCAGCAGAGGAAAGAAGGTGAGAAATTTCTTTCTGTTCATAAAATACCTTGCAAGACCAAGAAATCAGGAAGTGCTGCTTCAGGGCCTCAGTGAGAAAGTATGGTCAGTGTTGGAAAAGAGACCATTCTTCCCCAAGTACCATCTCCTTCAGTAATGTAAATACTCAAAAAGACCATTACAAAAGTCTTCTGTACCCAGCAGGACATTGTTTTTGTTTGTTTCTTTGTTTGTTTGTTTTTCTGTTGTTTTATGCTCTACCACTGAGTTACAGCCCCAGCCCAGGGCACTATTTTAATGGAGGGCATCAATAGTAGAAGCCAGGACTGGGTGCTGTGAGGAGGAGATAAGGAAGAGTATGATTGGTCCAATTGTTAAGAACACAGGAGACTCTAGGAAATAACCGAGGGAGGATTTACAAGGTTGACAAAGTACTGCATAAACAGGAAATAACTAAGGTTCAACATAATAACATTATTATTAATAATGTGACCTCACTGGAACCCATAAACAAGGAATT
Source organism: Graphiurus murinus (assembly GCA_004027655.1). Classification (NCBI taxonomy): domain Eukaryota; kingdom Metazoa; phylum Chordata; class Mammalia; order Rodentia; family Gliridae; genus Graphiurus; species Graphiurus murinus. The sequence continues at coordinate 16,632 of PVLC010018891.1, read as the reverse complement.
GCTGGGTTAAGTTTATATAGGATGAAGCAGCAGCAAGTGACACAGAAAAGGAAATGAAAAAGAAACTAGGTGATAAATACGGCTCCCATCTCAAAGGAAGGAAATCAAATACATGCAAATGAATGGTTTTTTTAAAGGCTTGCCCTCCTTGGACATTTTAAGTGCACACTCATGACTCTTTGATGGAAATTAAATCATTATCTATTCAGTTCACAGGCCCATAAGGCTTCCTTAATGCTTTCCCGTTTCAGATTCCAATCCATTTCCCGGGCCTATTGATTGTACCTCCATACTACATGCCCATCCAAGGCTACATGCTTAGACGAGCTGGCCTTCAGAACCTCTTACATCATGAACTAGTATTTTTTGTGTGTATGTTTTGATATATGTTCTTCTTGGAAAGACAAATAATTTCTGTTTTCTTAAGCCATATTCTATAGTATTTCAAATCATGAAAGTCTAATTTCAAATAGAAAAGATCTCAATTATCATTACATTTTCTTGGTTTTATTAATTAAATTATTTAATTCCTTAACGTACAATTTGATTCACCAATATTTAAGGGATCAATAAAATCTATCTAACCAAATATTAGCCACTAGTTTCTTAGGAGGGTAGGATCAAATTTGGCAAATATTATGTCACTTTTCATGTTCTTCTTCTATATTACTATATTCTATGAGTGGTACTAATTACTATATTCTATGAGTGGTACTAATAACAAGATTCCTGCATGTGACTGAACAATATTCCAACTTATATGATAGTTGGACTATCAGAAATCTTTCCATAATTCACATTATTGTTTCCAAAAGCAAAGTACAGTGGTTCAGAAGTGTAGTGGATCAGAAATCAGGATTTTGGTTTCAAAATCTGGGTGCTGAATGTGGGGCTGGATGGGGATCCCATTACACTGAGAAGAGTGCTCAGATGGAGAGGATTTTTATTTATACATGTTTGATTCAATTAGTAAATTTAGATTCTTTTCAGAGGAAAAAAACAATTATTTAAGAGGGTCTCAAAAAACAAGTATTTAAGAGGGCCTCAAAAAAAAAAGAGTTAGGGTTTTAATCATAGAGACTTCCATTCAGATGACAGACCCACTCTGTCTATTAGGTTCTCTTCTTTAAGTCATAGAATATGGGACATTCACTCTATGTACAACTTGTTTGGGACTGATCAGTCTTAACATGAGATAGTGTCCACCCAAAGCAGACAGAGGAAAAAAAGCAACAAATTCAGAGTCAGAAGCCTTGGACTCAAGGCTAGCCGTGCTAATCACTAACAGAGTACTCTTTCACAAGTCCCTTAATTTCTCTTCACCTCAGTATCCTCATTTGTAAAATAGCCTTTCACTCTCCTTATTTGCAGGGTAATTATACAATTCTCTCTAGAGAGAACAGAGACCACTCACCAAATCACTTTCTAGATAGGCAGTAAATTCAGGGCACACACAGATCAGAACCCAGACTTCCAGAGCCAAAAAGAAGACAATAAGCGGTGAAGCAGGCAAGAAAAGATTTAGACATAAGGGAAAATAAGCCAAATCTTCATTAGTAGTACCAGAACTAGAAGAAAAGCAAAGTGATGAAAACAAGTAATAATACTTTATATAAAATTAACATGGGTGAAAAATGACTGCATTAATGAAAACGTCTTCTTTCTTCCTTTTTTTTTTTTTTTAAATTATCGTTGGCGTAAGTAAGACCCAGGCCACAGTCACCTCTGCAACCCAGCATTTTTAAGGCTTCCTTTCCTGTGATCCAAATACTTTATATGGCATTTAACATGCACCACCTAAAGAGGTTCATGTAATCACTCCTTCCTGGACCACGTGTAAAAGCAAAACTCTTCAACTCAAGGCCTTCTAGGACTTTAACCTGTTAGTCTAAACTAGTTTATGATGTCTGCATGATCTGCTCTGGATCTACAATCCTTATTCACTAAGCAGTGGATTCAAATATCAGTATCTAAAGATATAAATCCAGCCTCTGTCTCTGCCTGACAAGTCAAGAATATTATTATCCAAAGCCATCATTAATGATTAATGATAATGATGACTTGCACTTTCCTTTCCAAAAACCACATCAATTAAAATAGACAATAAAATCATTATCAGAAATGAGATTGGCTTTACACAATTAGAACATGTATCAAGAAGAAAAACATATTAAAATACACAAAGTCAGATTAGAGAATCAGAGACTAGATTGATAGCCGAATTTCTACTAACAATAAAATCAAAATGTCAGTAGGAAATATGAAAAGAGAAAAACAGATTTTTTTTAATGCTACCAGATATTAAATAAAGGAGGCGGGTTACAAAACTGTGACCTGTCCCAGAGTGAAAAATGATAGGTATGATTTCAGGATTCCAGCATAAATTTAAAAAATACATGTTTGCAGTTGCCTTTGCCTGAACTGCCCCAGAATCTTTATGACTCAACCTCTGGCTACCTTTAGGTATTTGCTCAAATGGTTCATCATTACAAAGGCTTTCTTGGACACCTGATATGAAATAGTGTCCATGAGTCCCTTATCCTGATGCAGCCATGTCCCTGGAACTTGTCTTCTGCTATATGATATATCTATAGGTCTCTTCCCACACTGGACTATAACCATCATAAAAATAGGACCTTTGCTCATTGCTATGTCCTGTGTTAGAGATTAACTAGAAAAAAAAATCATGGTTGATCACTAAAAATCTATCAAGTGAAGGATTCATTTATAAATTACATATATATGTGTATATATATATATTCATTTATTGACTACATATATATGTATATATTCATTTATTAATTACATATACACATGTATATGTATATGTATATACTGGTACTTGAGGTTGAACCCAGAAGCATTCTGCCTCTCAGCTACACTCTCAGCCCTATTTTATTTTTTATTTTGAAACAGGATCTCACTAAGTTGGTGAGGCTGGCCATGAACCTAAGATCCTATTGTCTCAGCCTCCCAATTACTGGTATCATTAGCATGCACCACTACACCTAGCTTTATTAATAAAATATTAATAAATTTATATTTAAGGTGTTTAAAAGTAGTGGCTGGCACACAGTGAGCCCAGTTATAGTAGAAGAGCTGCAATATTCCTTTCTCCATTCTTTTTGATTGTTTTAGGTGACTAGAAAAAGGTAGGAAGAATTAGGTAAGTATGTGGATGGAAGAGGCAGCTTTGAAATCTGAGCAAAGAAATATTTATTTTATTTGGGGGGCAACTAGGAACCATGGATGTGCTCTGTATTACAACACAGTCAAAGAGCAAGCCTTAGTTGAAATAGGGGCATAACAATGTGGGAGGAAGAACAAGGCTGAACCACAAAGCTGGAGATGAAGACATTGCATAGAAGCCCAGGGCCAGAGTGCAGCTTGAGAGTGAGCAGAAGGGACCGCCATAGTTTGGTCCACCTTCTTACCTAGATTAGCTTCCACTTGACCAGGCTTCAGATGCTCAGATGTCAAAAATAGGATGTCACCAGGCCTGTGTAGAAAAAAACAATCAAAACTGAACTGAAGAAATTTGCACATGGGTAGAGGGCATGCCAGGTTGCTGTGTTGCTTGTATATATTGAGAAGCCAATTCAAAAGGACCTTCAGAAACAGAGAATCATGAGGCTGACCCTTCTTCTTCTGGAATGAATCTAGGGGAAAGAAGATCTTGCATTTTCCATGAGATCACCATTATCTCTCCCCTGCAAGCTGCCTAGCACACAGTGACCAGCAGGGGTGGTTTGCCTGTGATAAAGTTTCCAAGATGCAGACTTCTCACTGCTAAAACCAGCAGAGTCCCAGGCAAGCCAGCACCACCCTGCCACTGCAGTGCCTCCAAACCTGCCCACACTCATCTGTTCATGGTACACACTGCAACCAGAGTAATCTTTTCAAAACAAAAATCTGATCTCACCTCCTGTGGCTCTCTTGCTCTTAAGATAGATTTCAGACCTTAACATGAAGTGAAAAGACCCTATGTGGTCAGCCCCCTACCAATTTGTCCAGCTTCATTTTTCAACACTCTCCAGGCAGAGGTACCTTCTTAAGCCTTGCATGTGAGCCCACCTTCCTGTCATGGGAGATTTGTGCATGTCATTCCCTCTGCACAAGATGTATTTGCCATGCCCCCTTCCTGAAGTTTCACTCCTAAAGATTTTTCACATAGTTGACATAGTTTCACTTCTAAACATTTTTTTAAATAACAGAGCCCCATCATTTCTTTCAGAGACACATCTCCTGACTTTCCAGAGCAGACAATCCCCTCTTCCATGCCCTTTCCAAGATGTAGCAGTGCTGTTGTTGCCCACCCACATCCTCTCCACACAGCGCTGCTCACCACAAACACCCGTGGCTTTCAATCCAATGGCGTTGCTCTGCCCATGGAAGCACCCTCCCCTGCATACAGGCTGGCAGCAGATGAGGCTGGAGTGACAGGCAGGAGCCAGCTCCGGTAAACATTAGGGCCCACAACATAGAGTCTACATTTTATCCTAAGTCTAATGGGAAGCTACTGGAGAGGTTTAAGCTGCGGAGAGACACGATCTGATTACATTTTAAAAAGGTCACTGCTGCTGCTGCTTTATGGAAAACAGGCTGTGAAAGGGCAGGCATGGAGGCAGAGAGACCAGCTGGGAGGTTAGTTCCAAGATTATTTTTCTACAAGGAATCATTGGAAGTGCAACTGAAAGCACAAAGTGGCTTTTTGTAGTACAGCAGCTAGATTCTTCAAGTTTAGGTGAACTGCAAAAGAGCAGCTTACCTGAAATGGACCTCTGAAGTCTGCCTTATCCAAGTTGATTCTCAGAAAGGGGTTAAAATCGTACTCTTGTAATGTATGAAGCAGGAATAAGCAAACAGTGCATAGATAGACATGTTTATCTGTGGCATTAACATTCTTGAGGAGAAGGCAATTAGAAGAAAAATGTCTTAAGGAGGGGGACAATGAAAAACAGTTTCAGAGACACTGTTTTAGAATATTAGACAGGTTGTCAGCTCCTTCGTAGGGCCCATAGATTGTTCCTGTGCTGGCCCAGGATGGCCTCTGGCCTCCAGAACCAATCACCCTAAAACTGGCCTGTCACCTCATGTTTCCTTGGAGCTATACAGACACTGACTCATTCACCTCCTCAATGGGAAGATGGTCCAGTAAGATAAGATGGTCTGTTTGTAAGTCAGCTCCTCTGAACACAGATGCTCCTGTTTGTGGGCTCTCTAGAAGTACAAGTGAAGGAAGGAAGTTTCCGGAGTTATATAGGGTAATTCAGATATTGTCCAATTCAGCAGGACCCATGGTTCTATGTTTCCTGTTTCTCTTTCTATGCGAGGATCTTCCTCTCACCTGATGAATTCCTGTGCTTTCAACAGAGTCCAGGCAAAAATGTCTCCTGTCCTAGAATCCAGGGATTAGGGAGAATTATTCTTTCCTTTGAGCATCCTTTACAAATATAATATGAATAGCTACTATTTCTTGAGTGCTTGTGGCAGGTATTATGGTAAGCATTTCATCTGAAATATTTAATTTAATCCTCCTTTTGTTAACCCCATTTTACAGATAGAAAACTGAGTCTTAGAGAAGTGATGGAGCTTGTCTGATGTCAGATAGCTAGTAAGTGGTAGAATGAAGATTCAGCACCAAGCAGCCTCTTCACATCTAGACTGTATTTACACGGTATATTACTCACTCTACTGGATTATAATCAGCAGTTCATGTGCTTCTTTTCTCTGTTACTTCCAACCTAAACAACCCAGGCCTGGTGTCATGAAAAGAAAATGAGTTTTAAAATCAAACTCTTTTGTGTAACTTTAGGGTATTACTTACTGAGACTCAACTTCCTCTTCTATAAAATGGGGACAATAAATGCCTACCTAATAGATCTGTGGCGGAGACAAAATTATATACAGATTTTAATGCATGCCACAGTAAGCAACATCTAACAGACTTATTCAATTAAACATGTGTTAACTGAGGACCTATGGAATGCCAGGCCCTTATGATGGCAAAATAATTAATGAGACATCTGTCATGGAGCTAACACACCATGAATTTAGAATATGTTGGTGGCTCTTACTCTTTGAGGACAAGGGCCATGTGCTATTCAGCACTGAATTTTTTTAGTTCAGTAATACCTGGGACCATGTAAAGATGCAATAACATGTTAATGAGTGAATAATCATGGTTTATACAACTTCAGAAACCCAAAGTACTGGGGATTATGAATTATTATGATAAGGTGGTAGGTTGGTACTTATCAAAGAGTAGGTAAAATACCTGAAAGTAAAATGAAAAGATACCACACCCAGAGGTTAAAGATAGAGCTACCACTAAACAACTCTCAAAATTATATTTAGGGAGCTGGGCATGGTGGCGCAGGTTTGTAATCCCAGTACTTGGGAGGCTGAGACCAGAGGATCCAGGTTCGCAGCCAGCCTCAGCTACCTAGTGAGGCACTCTGCAACTTAGTGAGACCCTGTTTCAAAATAATAGGGCTGGGGGTGGGTGTAGCTCGGATTTGGAATGCCCCTGAGTTCAATCCCCAGTACCGCAAACAAAACCAAACATTATATATATATATATATATATATATATATATATATATATATATATGGAACAAAATTGAATGCTATATGCTAAATGGCATAGAAATAAAAATACATGTAACAGTATTTAGGAGGTAGGAAGAAAAGGGGAGTAAGTTTCAAAGGTTTTAATCTTTCATAAAAAGGAGATAATTTGATACTATCTAAGGAAAAAATAACCTACAAATACAGCATCATAATGACAGTGATAATTTAGGGGATTTTTATATATATTTGTTTGTTAAAAGCATTTCTATCTAAACATCCAAAGAGATATATGGATAAAGGTATGAAATTATTTTAGTTATCTAAGGTTAACAATAGGATATAGTATTTGAGATAATTTTAATTACCTTTGTAATATTTTACTTTATTTGAATTCTTTATAATCAATGTACATTTTTTTTCAGTACTGGGGATTGAACTCAGGGGCATTCTACCTCCAAGTTATACCCCCAGTCCTATTTTTTATTCTTTTTTTTATTTTGAAACAGGGTCTCACTAAGTTGCGGAGTGCCTCACTAAGTAGCTGAGGCTGGCCACGAACCCGGATCCTACAGTCTCAGCCTCCCAAATGCTGGGATTACAAGCGTGCGCCACCACGCCTGGCTTTCAATGTACATTTTTTAAAAAGTGTATTTCCTTAAAATAGAGGGAAAGAACAAATATACCAATATGTACTTAATTCTACCTAGTAGGAATACAGGCCATTGTTCATTTATCTTTAATATTTTCTTCTCTTTTTGTTTCAAAAAATAATTTCTTGCCGGGCGTGGTGGCGCATGCTTGTAATCCCAGCATTCGGGAGGCTGAGACCGGAGGATCCAGGTTCGAGGCCAGCCTCAGCTACCTAGTGAGGCATTCCGCAACTTAGTGAGACTCGGTTTCAAAATAAAGAATAAAAAATAGGGCTGGGGGTATAGCTCGGAGGTAGAATGCCCCTGAGTTCAATCCCCAGTACCGCAAAAAAAAAAAAAATTCTTTAAAAGGATTTTACATCTCCATTCTACATTTTTTTTTTTCAGTACTAGGGATTGAACCGGGGGGCATCTACCTCTGAGCTACACCCCCAGCCCTATTTTTTATTCTTTATTTTGAAACAGAGTCTCACTAAGTTGTGGAAGTCCTCAATGAGTAGCTGAGGCTGGCCAAGAACCCGGATCCTCTGGTCTCAGCCTCTCAAATACTGAGATTACAAGCATGCACCACCATGCTCAGCTCCATTCTACATTTATGGTTATGTTTTTTTCCTTTTAACTTAGACCTTAAAAAAGAAAGAGTATGTTTTTTTGCTTATAGTGTAATTGGTCTTTAAATTTACTTTGAGAATCAAATTTGCAAAGCAGAAAAGATTGAATTATTTTTCTCTTTATAAATACAATCCACTTAAATAAACAGCTAATGAATGGTTATATGTATGATTGTATTTTTAAGGTTTTTTTTGTTTTTGTTTTTATGAGGACTAAGAGATTATGAAAAGTTTCCTAAGATCAGTTTCCTAAGATCTGATTGAGTCTTAAGACCAGTATTTTCAAAGTAAATTGCTTTCCTTGTTTCCTCTTGTTTAAGATGTGATTATTGAATGTCAATATCTGCTTGCTGTTGTAGTGACAAACTGAAATAATCCAACTTTTATTCCCTAGTTAAGAATAATAATCTAAAACACATAACAGTAATATAGCTGTTAAAGGAACTAGCAACATTTTGGAGTGATAGATTAAAATATCTGAGCTATCTGTTTAGATTTTGGCAAAATATGCCAAAATAGATTTTTTTTCCATTTATTTGGGAAAGGTTTGGGAGAAAAGTTGGTATTCTGACTTGACTTGATGCTTAAAATAATTCAAGTAATCTACTCAGTTTTATGAAGAAATCCAGTATTACCTGAGTTTTGTAGTTTTTTTATTAATATTACAGAAGATTTTTTTTTCAATTTCAGTGAACCACTGGCTGCTAAAATTTTAATCACTGCTGATTCCAATTTACAGAAAAGAAAACAAAATTTGTTTCTTTCACTTTTTGGATAGGTCTTCTCTCAATGAAAGTTTATAGTCTATGTTTTTTATAGTAAAGAAGGAAAGAAATTTTTCATAAAACTGTATTATGAAATGCTTTAATTCCTACTGCATTCTGTCAAAATGTGGGTTGGCATCTCTAATCTAGGAGTTAGTTTAAAGGGAAAATGATGGAATCTTTGATTTAAAGAAAACTTAAACATTATCCGCCCTCATTTCCTTCCCAATTCTGGACTCTCTTTCATCAACCATCCTGAATGGCCATCCAATCTTGCCTGTACTCTTCTATGCCACAGAGTTATCTGCTCCAAAAGGAAACCTCATGGCATTTCAGACATCTTTCTATGTAAACAACTTTTCCCTTATTTTGAGCCCAAATCTATTTCTATTAATTTCTTCCCATTGTTGCTTGTTCTTGCTCCTAGAGCTGCAATGAGCAAACCCAACTCCTCTCCTGTCAATTGTCTTTTAAACACCTGCCGAGCCAGCCATGTTTCCTGAGACATTTCACCCTAAGCAAATCACCCAGCCTCTTTAGCAAGCCCTGAAATGGAACAGCTTCCATCCTTAAATATTCCACATGTCATCTGACTATTTTCTGTGGCCAATGGTCCTAGTACAAGATAGCATTCAGTTAAAAGCAGTTCCTTTAAAAACAAAAGTGTCAAAATTGTTCCAGGGTCTGAAACTGGCATGCAACTGTCATCTTAAATCATTAGAGGAACACATTTTAAATAGCTAGATTTTATCTTACTATCTCTTCAACTATCTTGAATTTCTGTTTCTTCTTAACCATGTTTTTCTGCCTTTGCAACTTTGGAGACTATTCTTAAATTACTTTTGATTGCTAGCAAGTATAACTGATCTTGGTTATCTTAAGCAAATGGCAACACATTTGATTTCATGAAATTCATGGATAATTTCAAGAAATCTGAGAAAAATAGAAGAGCAAAGAGTAGGAGGAATAGGAATCAGAGCCTTCTAGCGGCTTCAGCAGCAGGTCCTAGGCCATTCCCCGGCACTTCTCTCATTGTGACCTAACTCTAGTGACTCCTAGTCACTATACTACCCCAATCTCAAACTCTAATTTAGGGAAGAGAATCCCAGCCTGGATCAGATCTCTGTTCCTGGTTTAACTAGTCTTGGTCAGAGAGAGGTACACAGTGCCTCCAGAATGGAGTCATTTCCAGAGAAAAGAAAATGGATAAGACAGATATCTAAATGATATCTAAGTGAATAAGACAGATATCTAAAATTACTGTGTTTCTAATGGAAGAAAATGCTCAGGTATATTAATCTATGTTTATTTTTTATTTCTCCCTATACTTCCCACTTTTGCTTGATACCCCTCCCCCATTAAGATGAATATTAGAATTTATAATTACTGCATAAGAGAGCTATGTGGTAAGGATAAAAAGAGAAATAGAAAGTGAATATTTCTAGATTTTGTTTTCCTAAATCCTAAACTCCAAGAGCATAGGGATTTCTTGAAGGATATGAAAAGAAGAGAGATTTATGGACATGAAAAGTCTTGAAATATGAAATATGAATTAACTTTCCAGGGATATTAGAAAAGGAAGGACAGAGGCTTATGGACTGTATTAGTCAGCTTTCTGTTGCTGTCGTCGAAATACCTTATATGAACAACTTAGACGAGTAAAGGTTTATTTGGCCTCATAGTTTCGAAAGCTCAGTTCACTTCAAGATAGAAATATCGTGGTGGCACAGAGGACAGCTGCTTAGCTCATGGCAGCCAGGAAGCAGAGAGCCAGAGAGGAGGGAAGCAGAGAATGATATAGTCTCCAAAGCCATACCCCCAGTGACCCACCTCCTGTAGCCACACCCTTCCTACCTACAGTTACAACCCAGTAAATCCATTAAAATGACTAATCCATCAATGGGTTAATTCACTGATGGCGTTAAAGCCCTGATTCAGTTTCACCTTTGAATATTGTTGCATTGGCAAACGTGAGCTTTTCTGGGGAACATTCTATATCTAAACCATATTGGAACCCAGAAGGAGTAACCACCAGGCCCTGCATCCTTGGTAAGTAGCCTTGGGCTATGTCCCCTCCTTTTCCCCACCATGTGTTTCCTCTTTCTCAGATGTGCTTCGGGCAAAAGTTCTCTACACAATCACTTTGGAGTCCTCAGCTACCTCTCCATTTTGCTTTGTCATTTGCCCTTTTTTCTATGATTTCAAAATGTTGCTCTTAATAGATTCTATGTTCATTAAGTTCTTGAATTTAACAAATGGTGCCCTAAATTGGCAGCTATGGATATGTTATAACCAAAGATGGAAAAAAAAAATAAGTGAAGTCCCAAATGCTGAGTCTGGGAGTCAATGCTCTCTTCATTTTTGTAGTCAGCAGGACTATTACTTTCTGATGAGAAGTTGAGTGATGCAATGAACAAAGCCCTGGGAATCAGGTGACCTGGATCTATTCTTGGCTGTGCCACTGACTATGAGTGACCTTGGGCAAGTCACTTTTTGTCTCACCTCTCAGTTTTCTTCACTGTACAATAAGAAAAATATCTTGTCATCTACTTAGAGAATAATTTGGGCACAAGAATTATACCCAAGATGTAAAATGTAACTTGCTGATATTCAAGAAAACATTAAGTTTACTTTTTAAAATTAATCTATCAGTATTCTCGTAGATAGTGTAGCTTTGTAGAGTTTCAGTTCTTCAAATAATCATAGCAATTAGAATTAACCAATGTTTTCAGAACTTAAAATTAGGACCAGCTAAGGGCAAATCAGAAATCAACATTGACACAAAGATATTAGCCCCTATCAAGTGTGTTGTGTTCTAATCATATTTGCTTCTTGGGGGATGGAGAGAAAGGAGGGGATTCAGAAGCCTTGCCAGTCTCCTGTAGGCAGAACATAGAGGATGCTACAAAAGAAACAGAGATAAAAGGAGATGAGGACATTGGCAAATGAGGACAGGACTAATGCCAATTCTGTAGATGAATTCCATCTTCTGCAGATCTGCAGAAAGGCTTAAAAATTGTTTGCAAAGCTTCCAATTATGAGCTAGGCTTAGAAAATTTTCTCAAGTGGCTACCTTCATCTAGAAAAAAGAGAAAAAGCAACCATTTTAATGCCAAAAAAGCAGCTCCTGCTTTCACTAGATCCATACCCAGAATACTGTACTATATTTATGGTTTATCCTCCTTTGAAGGCTTAAAAATAAAGTTTGAAGCCAGAAATATTCTCTGTGGCTTACTAGGGCACAGACAGAAAGTAGAATGCAAGCCCAGCAGGTAAATACTACCAAGATTCTATAGAGCTATACCCCTAAGCAAACATTAACATGAGTTCTGATTTCCTCATCTGTTCAAGAGAAAATTAGGTAACTTAAGGAAGGAGTTAACTTTTCTACATTAAACCCAGGAGGGACAAGAGGGAACATACAAGTCATTCTCACTGCCTGCCCTTAGAATAAACTTTGACGACATTGTTCTCAGAATAGAACATCAACAAGTTATATGGACTCTGTGTATAAGGGTGAGAAAACACTTTTATCAATATTAGCAGAGTTAAGACCACAGGGATTTGCTTTCAGTCAGTGAACAGATCAAAGTAGCAATGCAGCCTTTGGAAAACAGTGACAGACATTTTATTTACTGCCTCTTGGGGACTGAACACATTTAAACATAACAGTATTTGCCAAGTTGTAATTCTCACAGAGGAGAAAGATCATTGAACACCATGACAGCAATGATTCCAGAATACTTTCTCCATCCTAGCTCAGCAGTCTTAGCAACATCAAAGAACAGAAACCCTGCTCTTTAGTATTTGGAGAGACTGAGATCCTGGAAAGAGTTCTTGGAACTTTGAAGAAGAACTCTTGGGGAACATGAGACAGTACCATGGTCACCTGTGCTGCTAAGAAGGGTTCTCTCTCACAGATGGTGCTATTCATTCAAACAATTCCATTTGAACTTCATTTATGCAATTATCAAGGTTTGGAAACCCTCAAAGTTTCTCAAAATCACCACAGTGAGTGAATCACTGGGAAGGGTTTCTCTTAATGAGTATGCTGATTCTCTTTCTCTCTGAAACAGCTGTATTTTTCTTTCCATGTTTTCAGATGTTTTCTCATGGATATCATGGGAAGCTGATAATTGTGTGGGCAAAAATGAGGCAACCATGGGCTAAAGGCATGCTTAGTAACAGTACCACTCTGTTCGATGGGCCTTTAAAGTATCAGTCTTCTGTCATTCGTGTTTTCTGTGCTTCTTTCAAAAAACATTCATTAGAGCACTCAGTGCAACATGAAAGTCTAGAGCAGGGATATGAGGACTGGATCCTCACCGGGGTAACATAATGATATTGATTTTTTCCTGCCCTGCTTTTATCTGCCCTCCCCAGTCAGCCTTCCAACTATGTCTGCTACTTCTCAAGTAATACCCAGATCCTAATGGCCAACATGAATGCTAAAGAATCCTACCTACTCCAAGATATTTCATCCAACGGCTTGTCCCTTGGCAGCCCAAAGTAAAAAAGAAAATGTTTAATTTGAAAGAAATTGGTCTTTAACACTGATCTATGATGTGTGTGTGTGTGTGTGTGTGTGTGTGTGTGTGTGTGATATTGGGGATTGAATCCAGGGGTATTCCACCTCCAAGCTACACAGCTAGTCCTATTTTTTTTGAAACAGGGTCTCACTAAGTTGTGGAGTGCCTCACTAAGTATCTGATGCTGACCATGAACCTGTGATCCTCCTGTCTCAGCCTCCCAAGTACTGAGATTACAAGTGTGCACTGTCACACCTAGTGATCTATGACATTTTAGAAAGGAAAAACATGTATGGTCCTAATAAGATGAAACCCAAAACAAGTCAGTTTTGATTAAGGTAAGGCAATAAAAGATGTATTGGTTATTAAAAACAAAAACAAAAACAAAAAACAGAAACAAACAAATACTTAGCCAGAAGCCTGCTTCATGTAGTGGAGAATTTCAGAGGTCTTGGTCATTTTAGGAAAGTGGAAAGGTAAGGAGGCCCAAAAGAGAACCAATTCTCTTCCTCCTCCCCCTCCCATACATTACTAAGACAAAGTATGTTCAATACCTAGGGAAAGATGTACAGAAGTCCAGATGACTCTTGAACATTTTTTGCTCTTAACCAGAGGATTTGGGAATCCTAAGTAAGAGAAAAAGGTCCATTTCCCAATCCCTTGTTTTACATGTTGACAAGGTAAGGTGATTTGTAGCCTTCTTTACATCTTCCCACTATAGTAATTATTATTTTACAAGGTGTACAGATAACCGCTTTGTCAGCACTTCTGCACAGACACTAAACACAGGATGTTTCAATTCCTTCATAAGCCCAGCCTGTTGGTGCAAGCTAATATTCACTGCACAAGATCCACTGTTCCCATAGTTTAGCATCTCTTCAAGATCAAGCAAATCAGATTAATGGCTATAATTTTGTCAACATACAGGCTGGAACCTGCTGAGAATTAAGCTGATTTTAAAGACAGAGACTATGTACATCTAAAAATAATGGTTGCTACTAAAACTAGTCTCTAAAAAGAGATTCTGAGCAACCCCAAACATGATCAAACTACCAACAGTGGAATCGCTGCATGATATTAAATATACATGATGAATTTTCACACTTACACAAAATTTTAATTTTAAAAACTCATTAAATGGAAGAACATCTAAAATACTCCACAGAATGGGATGATGTGCATGAGCCCAAAGCTTTAACCTAAAACTAGACTTTGAGTTATTGTGTATGGGGTAGCAGAGAAAAGCTTCTCAATCCTCTATCATCACATTGAGGTCCAGCCTGTTTCTACTCCCCTTCCTTTGGGGACAGCACTAACAATTTTATGTCTTTATAGGGTAGAAGACTAGGATAGGAAACACATTATCATCCAATAATAGAATGTACGGAGCCCCATTCCCTTGGCCAAAGCATTTAGTCAAAGCAGGTTACACAGGCAACCAGAACCCATCAATCATAGTCCTTCCCTGGAATTTTTTCATTTGGGGTTGGAGGAGAAAGGAAGCTAAAAGAATGTGAATATTGAGCTTATGAAGATGCTGATAAGACAGGGCCTGTGATAAAAAAAAAATAAGGCCAAAACAGAGAAAAAAGAACAGAACTAAAAGTCTAAACCAAAAGAAAAACTCGGAGACAAAGAGACAGACAGCAAGGCAGCATCCTTGAAAGTGCCTGAATCTCAGGTCTACTTGGGGGAAGACTGGCTTCCTTACCAGACATTCAAATCTGTGCTTCGTCATATGAGCCAAAAAGGCTCATTCTTGCTGAGGATTCTTTCTGCTGGATTTTCATAGGACAGAAAGGATCCTACATAATATAACTGACAATATATTCTGAATTTCAAAGTATCCCCCCAAATCAGATAGAACTGGACTGCCTTTCTGAATGAGAAAACTGAACCACAAAGATGTTCAGCAATTGCTCTGCTTTTTTCCCCTACATTTATTAGAAAAAATATTATTCTTAGGGAAGAAAAATACTATAAAACAAAAGTTCTTCCATTCTGGCAAGTTAGAGTTTCTTCAATTCCCAGGGACATTTGAAGAAAAGCAGTTTGGTTTCCCCTGGGCAGAAGCCAATGCATTCACTAATGATTCTGTAAAAAGTTCAATTAATCACAGCAGAGCACTGAACAGCCAGTGATAAAGGAATAGCCTGGGACAGGCCCAGAGACCCAAAAACCTACTCTAAAACTGCAGCTTTAATGCATCTTCACTGAGACCTTGCTAACTAAGCATTTGCACAGGCTGGTGAGAGAAACGTCTGTTTCTGCACAGGTGGCTTCAATCAGCAGCATTCGTCTAAGATGCAGTCCTAGGACGGACCTACTAGCCCCCATTAGCATCAACTTTGAGATCTAAAAGGGATACGGAAAGTCAGTGGGAAATAATGCCTTTATTAGCCTTGCTGGCTAGTATTATTAATGACAGCTAACATTAATTCTCCACTCTTTATCAGGGTTTACTAAGCATCTTACCTATATGATTTCCTACAATCCTTGTGACTTTTCCTATGAAGAAGATAATAGTATCCCCATATTACCGTTGAAACTAAATATTAAGAGGGTGACTGATATGCCAAAATCACTTAGCTAGTAAATGGCTGGTCCAGGACTTGAAATTATGTCTGACAGCTTTGAGTTTAACCACTATGATATACTGCTTATCAACTATTTTCCGTTTATCTTCCCAGTGAGGCTCCTACTTCTTAGTTCCCACAGTATGTCTAAAAACATTTGATGTTGCTACTATTGGACTATAACACAGTTAAGAGAAAGGAGAGTCATGTTTAGAAATCCCTGATCAAAGAGACCTGGGACTTGGAAATATTCCTAACCCATTTTGTTCTCATCCCAGATACGGAAAAGCTATCTATATAAACTTAAATTGGGCAACAAATATGCCACTGGTGGTATATTTAAATATTTATAATATTTGAGTATTTATTATGTTTGCAAAATTGAAAATTTGGAACTTAATGGGTTAAAGCAATGTCTTCTGCAATGGCAGTATGCAATTCTCAGCTTTACTGTTGTCCTCCTGAAAAAGGGTTAATAAATCAGAGATCCAGGCTCTTGCAGTAAGCCCCAGAGACAGCTGAGCAATGGCTGTTGAATCCCAGTGGTGTGACTATAAGATGCTACCTGGTGTAGAGAACAGAACACAATTCTCTCTCTCAGGAACATAGATCCTGCATAGCACCGGACAACACATACTCTGTATGCAAACATGGATAATAAACGTGCTTCAGTAAAACTGGGGCCCTTGCAAAGAAAAACAAGATGCTTTGCTCCTTGACGTGGTCCTCTTAAAGGCTTGGATCTGAAATGCTCATAATGCACAGGCCTACACACAGGTCCCAGACTCTGCACTCAGCCCATCAAGAGTATGTAGAGCCAAAGTCTAACACTCCAGAAGTCAGCAAACTGAAATGTGGATGATTAAAATAAAGGGTTTTCTTTGGCAATCTCAACTGCAAATGAGGATAAAGACACTCACCCCCCTCCC
>PVLC010018890.1:0-31432 GCA_004027655.1 Graphiurus murinus | reverse complement strand
AAAAAAAAAAAAAAAAAAAAAAAAAAAAAAAAAAGAAAGAAAATAAAATTAGTCTGGGGTTGTAACTAGAAGATAGAATGTCCCTGGGTTTACCAGTACCACAATTAAAATAAATAAATAAATATAAAAACAGGGCTGGGTGTGTAGTTCAAAGGTAGAATGACCCTGGGTTCAATCCCAAGTACCAAAATAAAATGAAATAGGGCTGGGAGTGTAACTTAAAGGTAGAATGCTCCTGGGTTTGAGCCCCAGTATTAAGAAAAAGAAAAAGCTTGAAATTAGGAAATTGAGTCCAGCCCCTTTTTCTCTTTCACAAACACACACCTGCACACACACACACACACACTGACCTAGAAAACGAGTGTGTAGGTTTGAGTAACTGATCACCTATCTATAGGAAACCTGTCAACAATCCCACAGAATTATGCCAACTATTCAAGACACAAAGAATACTGAGATCTCTAGCCTTTGAATAGGGAACCTTGTTTACTGTGCCCTCATAAAGAGGTCATTTTTATTTTATTTAATTTAAAATAGGATCTTGCTATTTTGCCCAGGCTAGTCTCAAACTCCCAGGTTCAAGTGATCTTCCCACTTTAGCTTTTCTAGATAGGACCACTGGTGCACACCACCACACCTTGGGGTACCTTTGGGGTTAATAACCTTGGGGTTATTAACATGAGACTACATGAGGTAATGTCCATAGGGCTGTAAAGGCCTAGGAAATAGGGGTGGAGTTCCATAGCTATTGTACTTCAAAAATTCATGGATCAAACTTAACAACTACCTTATAATGTCCCAGTAAGTCCAGTTATTCCATTTAGTTTTCCTTCATAAGCATCAACTGGATGATGATGATTTGCTTCCAGTTTGCAGAAGAAACCAAGTTTCACTAAAGCCCATGCTTCCTCTGCTAGACTATGGTGCCTCCCATAAGGCAGGGGAGATTTCTGTCCACATGCAGCTCTCCACAATGTGCTCCCATAGCTGGTCTAAGATCCTGTGCCCTCCTCTTCCTTACCTGGGTCTGGATGTCATCTCCAGTGACAATGTTACCCACAGCTCTCAGAGCGGGAGAAGCCACTTTGTAATCGTTGTGCCTAGAGAGGAGAAAGATGTGATCAGTGAAGGGCCGGTACATTATATCCTTTCCTGCTGACCATCAAGGCTAGCAGCACCCTCATGGCTCCAGACCTTTGAGAAGGTCAGCAAGCTGCTGGCTGCAGCTCTTTGGCATGAACTTGGAGAAGCTTAGGGAACCTTTACCCTCTCTGAGAGCACTCACATCAGAAGTTCTACCAATCTCCGGCAGACTCCAGAGTCTATGACTGCCTGGATCTTCTCATTGGGGCCATCAGACAGGTAAGAGAGGGCCCAGCAAGCATCTGCCAGCAAGTCTGAGTCGCTGCTGAAGAGTAGGCGAGATAATACAGGCAAACAAGGAGAGACCTGTTGGAAGCAGAGTGAGAAGAACTCACAGGGGACAGGACTACATCAGCTCTATCACTAACCTTAACATTGCTAACCCATCCCCAACAAGTAATTCTAGATCCTGGGACTCTCTCCTACATTAAACCTTTGGTTCTACCTTTTCACTTTACCATCCAGGCATATAAGATCACCTACTTCATTGATAAATGCCTCCTGATTCCCATGATTTGAGACTCTTAAAAGGTACCCCAAATACTTCAAAAACTCCCTATGATGGAATCTGCTATCATTCAAGGACTGGTAAGCAGTTCTCTCACCTTTGCAAACTCTGGGGGCGGGTTCTTCCCTCGGCAGAGGTTTGACAGGGCCCAGACTGCATTCCGTGTCATTGTCAGTCGTGTAGACTTGGTAAGGAGTCTGAAGGAAACAGCAAAGCCAAATCCTGAGCACTGACACCCTGGCATTGGGCCACTGTCAACAAACCCTGGGGGCTAGAGGTGGGGCAAACCCAACCAGACCCCGAAGACTGGAGCAGCCTGTTTCTCCTACTCATAGACGTAGAGTAGTGGTTTGGGCCAATCTCTGTACAGAGGATTAGGACCAGCTCTGGCTAGTTAACACTGCAGATAATAGAGATAAAAGAGGGTAGACCTTAAGTAAGCCTACAAAGCTTTCAAGGTAGAACAAACTGTACCACTAAATCTGGGCACAAACTGTATCCCTAAGTCTAGTCCTGAAAAAGGAATAGTGTTTTCTTCAGAAATAAAAGCTGAGCCAGAAGATGGGCATGGTGGCGCACGCTTGTAATCCCAGTGCTTAGGAGGCTGAGACAGGAGGATTGCAGGTTCAAGGCCAATCTCAGCAACATAGCAAGACTCTTAGTAACCATGTTTAAAAAAAAAAAAAAAAAAAAAAGGTCAGAGTAGCCAGGCATGATGAGGCATTCCTGTAATCCCAGTACTTGGGAGGCTGAGACAGGAGAATCTCAGGTTCAAGGACAGCCTCAGCAAGTAGTGAGACTCATCAACCTAAAAAGACTGTTTCAAAATAAAAATAAAACAAGGCTGGGGGTGTAGGTAGGAGGTAGCCTCTGGGTTCAATCCCCAGTACACTCCCCATCCCCCCCAAAAGAAAGAAAAGCTGAAGTTCTAGTGGGAAGACGTTAGTCATACAGTATGTAATCATTTTGTTCAGGGTCTAAGAAACTGATGGTATAATATTGAAGTCTCTAAAGAACAGTTCATTCATCTTTTCGTTTAGATGTAGCTTACTCTAAGGGTATGGGGTGGGGAGCGCAGATGACCTTTCATGGTTTTTGTTTCTTTTAGTACTGGAGATTAAGCCCAGGGGCATTCTACCTCTGAACCACATGCTCAGCCCTTTTTATTTTGAAACAGGGTCTTGCTAAGCTGCTGAGGCTAGCCTCAAACCCTTGATCATCCTGTCTCAGCCTCCCAAGTACTGGGATTACAGGTGTGCACCACCATACTCAGTGTTGATGAGGGTCTTTGATCTATAATTTAGAACAAAGCTGTCCAATGTACCTATGCATAACCCCACAGCAAATCAATACACAGAGGCTGGGGTTTTTTTTGGCACTAGGGATTGAACCCAGGGGCATTCTACCTCTGAGCTACACCCCTAGCTGTATTTTTTTTTTTTTTTTTTTTTGCGGTACTGGGGATTGAACTCAGGGGCATTCTACCTCCGAGCTACAACCCCAGCCCTATTTTTTTATTCTTTATTTTGAAACCAAGTCTCACTCAGTTGCGGAGTGCCTCACTAGGTAGCTGAGGCTGGCCTCGAACCTGGATCCTCCGGTCTCAGCCTCCCGAATGCTAGGATTACAAGCGTGTGCCACCATGCCTGGCTGTATATTTTTTTTCATCTATCATCTATCTATCCATCCATCCATCTTTTTGGTACTAGAGATGGACCCCAGAAACATTCTACCCTCAACCCAATTTTCTTTTTCTTTCTTTTTTTTTTAGTACTAGGAATTGAACTCAGGGGTATTCTACCTCCGAGCTACACCCCTAGTCCTATTTTTATTCTTTATTATATTTTATTTTTTCTGCAGTACTGGGGATTGAACTCAGGGGCATTCTAACTCTGAGCTATACCCCCAGCCCTATTTTTAATTCTTTATTTGGAAACAGGGTCTCACTAACTTGTGGAGTGCCTCACCAGGTAGTTGAGGCTGGCTGCGAACCCAGATCCTCCGGTTTCAGCCTCCCAAATGCTGGGATTACAAGTGTGCGCCACCACGTCCGGCTCTTTATTCTTTATTTTGAAACAGGGTCTCATTAAGTTGCGGAGGGCTTCAGTAAGGAGCTGAAGCTGGCCATGAACTCAGATCCTCCGGTCTCAGCCTCCCAAGTACTGGGATAATAAGTGTGCAGCACTACCCTGTTCTTTCTTACTTTGAAACAGGGTCTCACTAAAATGCTGAATCATACTTTGAATCTGTGATCATCCTCCAGTCTCAGCCTTCCAAATACTGGGATTACAAGCATGCATTACCACCCCTGGCTTTTTATTTTTATTTTGAAACAGCATCTTGCTACACTGATGAGAGTCTACTTGCTGAGGCTGTCCTCAAACCTGCAATCCTCCTGTCTCAGTCTCCCAAGTACTGAAATTATAAACATGCACCATCATGCCCAGTGAGAAGGTTAGATTTTTCCAGAAAGGCTTGTCCTGCCTTTCCCCCTGGCTCAGTGAGGCAGACATGACTAACGTAAGGTTCTAAAGTACTGTGAAGTAAGGAACAAGATTGTCCTAGACACAAACCAGGAGAGCAAAACCTTCTTAAAATCTCAAAAGGCATCTTTGCATTGGGGATCAAAATGCACTTCTAAAGTTTTTGTATATTATCTTAAGAGATCAAGGAAGCTGCTCCCAAAGGAGCTGCCACATGGCAGCCCTGAAGATGTCCCAGGTGCAAATGGTTATAATTACTCACGTTAACAAAGGATTAAGGATGGAACAGTTCAAGACGAAATCTCGGCAAACGGAACTATCTCCAGCTATGTTTCCCAAAGCCCAGACTGCCTGAAAAGGGGATAATGGAACTGTTACCTAGAGAGTCTGGCAGCTTCTGTGACTACTTTGTAGGCAATACTACACAGTACCCACCAAGTCTGAGCCACACTAAAGAAGCTCAGAAACCTCCCTGTTGAAATCCTTACTGAGCACTTGCTCTGCAAGGAAATTTTCCCTGAGAGATCCTGGTTTGGTGGGGAAGACAAGCTGTCATTTGTACTGCAGCAGAGAAGCCAAATCAAGACCTTGCCATCCCTAACTCCCAGGCGAAAAGAAGTGACCAGAAAGTAGCATTCTTGTAGCCACCTTTGGACCAAGTCTTTTTGTAGTAACAGGAACTCTTACAACTGGAGATTGGATAATAAAAACTCATAGCTGGGTGTGGTGGTACATGCCTGTAATCCCAGTACTTGGGAGACTAAAACAGGAGGATCACAGGTTCAAGGACAGCCTCAGCAAGTAGTGAGACTCAACCTAGTGAGACCCTGTTTCAAAAAAAACAAAAACAAAAACAAAAAAAACTCTCCATTTCTATCCAACTAGTCAGGATCCAGTAGGAGAAATGGAACTTTATGATCTGTGGGTAGAGAAATGAGTACTATGGTATCCCTTTTCCAGCATCATTCTGACACCAAATGTATAGAATTCTTCCCACACTAACAACCAATTCTGACATCAACTGTATCCAAATTTAATTCAATTCTGACACTAATTCCTGGAGTTAGACAAATGTCAGTCAGTCCCACAAGACTGTCCCTGCTTCAGACATCAGTCGCATGTCCCAGAGGTCACTTGTAGTTCTGATTAACCGATTATAAATTTGGGGGTCCCTACAATTCTAAGCTTTAATAATTCACTGGAGTGACTCAGAGAACTCAGGAAAATACTTTATGTTTACAATTTATTATAAAGGAGAAAATTCAGGACTAGCCAGGCTATCTCTGGGGCTTGATTGGTTAAAGTGCTGGACTGTTAACCAGGAATAGCCAAATGGAAGAGATGCACAGGGCAAGGTATGGATGGAGAAGGGTGGTGGTGCAGAGCTCCCATGCCTTCTGCCACCTTCCTAGCACATGGATGTGCTCTCCAACTCAAAAGTTCTTTCATTGCTCAAGTTTCTTTCTTTCTGAGTTACAGCCTTTTTTTTTTTTTTTTTTTTTTTTTTTTGCGGTACTGGGGATTGAACTCAGGGGCATTCTACCTCCGAGCTATACCCCCAGCCCTATTTTTTATTCTTTATTTCGAAACCGAGGCTCACTAAGTTGCGGAGTGCCTCACTAGGTAGCTGAGGCTGGCCTCGAATCCGGATCCTCCGGTCTCAGCCTCCCGAATGCTGGGATTACAAGCGTGCGCCACCACGCCCGGCAACTTTTTTTTTTTTTTGAAACAGGGTCTCATTAGGTTGAGTCTCACTACTTGCTGAGGCTGTCCTTGAACCTGTGATCCTCCTGTTTTAGTCTCCCAAGTACTGGGATTACAGGCATGTACCACCACACCCAGCTATGAGTTTTTATTATCCAATCTCCAGACCCTTCCCCTCCTCTATTTCCTAGGAGTTCCCATCCTTTAGTCCTGAGTTTGATTTTTCTGGTGACCAAACACATCGGAAGAGTACTAAGAGGTTCCCCTCTGAATTATCTTATCGAACAGACTCAAATGTGGTCCAAAGGGACAGCATAAATAACAAAAGACATTCTTATCACTCAGAAAATTCCAAGGGTTTTAAAAGCACTGTGCTAAGAACAAAAATCAAATATATTTATTATATTGTTGGTACCATCAAGAATTAAGCAAAATCTGAGCATTACCTGTTCCTGTACATCCTCAAAGTCTGAGTTAAGCAGCTCTATAAAGATGGGGACAGCCCCTGCTTCAATGACAATTTTGGTCTGCTGAGAGGTTCCAGAGGCAATGTTTGTGAGAGCCCAGGCAGCTTCAAACTGAAAAGTGAGATTAAGCCATGATTGAAAGGCCATTCCCAACTGAGCAACCATGCCTACCAGCTGGCTTAAAACACTAAGACTCTTGCCCATGAATAAAAACAAAGTCAACCACATGTCTTTCCCCACCCCTCTATAAATGATGGGAAGAGCTGGGCATGGTGACCCATGCCTGTAACCCCCAAGCCTTGGGAGGCTGAGATGAGAGGATTGCAGATTTGAGGATGGCTTCAGCAACATAGTGAGACCCTGTTTCAAAACAAATAATAAAAAGGGCTAAGTGTATAGCTCAGAGATAGAATGCCCCTGGTCTCCATCAATCCCTAGTACCCCCTTCCCCCGCCCCAAACACACACACACACACAAAAAGGAAAGAACAGTGATACGACACTGACACGTGGGAAGATGGAATTGGCCTTAAATGGTCCAGGTTAGTACTGCACTATGACAGAACCCATGGGTCACGAGCTTCACTTTAATTTCTGAAACAAGGAAAAGAGATAGGCCTCTTACAATCTCCTTCAGCTGATTTTCTAGCAAGTGCCAATGGATTTATTCATCAGACAATTTTTTTTTTTTTTTTTTTGTGGTACTGGGGATTGAACTCAGGGGCATTCTACCTCCGAGCTACATCCCCAGTCCTATTTTTTATTCTTTATTTTGAAACAAGGTCTAAGTTGCAGAGAGCCTCACTAAGTAGCTGACGCTGGCCACGAACCCAGATCCTCCAGTCTCAGCCTATCACCCATTTCTAAGAGACCTAGAGAGGCTAAATGGTTTACCTCAGTCACACAGACAGTAGGAAGTGTACTAGACCCTGTTTTATAACAAAATAGTCCATCTGTCATATTTTGGTATCTCTCAGATTAAAAAAAAATTTTTAATTGACAGATAGCATTGTATGTTTTCATCATGGACCACACAATGTTCTGAAGTAGAGATACACAGTGGAATTTATAAACCTAGCTAATTAACAAATGCATTTCCTCATAGTTAAGATTTAGATTTTTTTTTCCATGCTGGGAATTGAAACCCGGGCCTCCTATATGCGAAGTAAGCATTCTACTATTAGCTACACTCCAGTTCTTTTTATTTTTTAGTGGGTTTTTTTTTTTTTTGGTGGTACTAGGGATGACCCAGGGACATTCTACCTTTGTGCTATACCCCCAGCTCTCTTTTATTTTTTGTTTGGAAACAGGGTCTCAATAGGTTGCTGAGTCTCACTAAGTTGCTAAGGCTATCTTTTTGTGTGTGTGTGTGGTACTGGGGATGGAACCCAGAGGCATTCTACCTTCAAGCTATACTTCCAACCCAATTTTTATTTCTTATGTTGAAACAGGCTCTTGCTAGATTGATGAAAGTCGCACTACTTACTGAGGCTGTCCTTGAACCTGTGATACTCCTGTCTCAGCCTCCCAAGTACAAGGTTTACAGGTGTGTGTCACCATGCCCAGCTTGCTAAGGCTATCTTTGAACCTGCAATCCTTCTGTTTCAGTCTCCCAAGTACTGAGATTACAGTAATGCACCAGCATGGCTTAAATTTTTATTTTGAGACAGATCTTACTAAATTCTTCAGGCTGGCCTCAAACTTGTGATTCCCGTGCCTCAGCCTCCAGAGTCACTCAGAATACAGACATGCTCACTCAGCTCATTGAGATTTTTTTTTTTTTTGGTGGTACTGGGGATTGAACCCAAGGGCATTCTACCTTTGAGCTATACCCTCAGCCCTAAGTTGCTGAGGGCTGCCCTTGAACCTAAGATCCTCCTGTCTCAGCCTCCCAAGTACTGGGATTACAGGTGTGTACTACTACCCTGCCTAGAGATTGTGAACCCAGGGGTATTCTACCTCCGAGCTACACCCCCCAGCCCTATTTTTTATTCTTTATTTTGAAACAGGGCTGAGGCTGGCCGCGCCCGGATCCTCCAGTCTCAGCCTCCCACGTACTGAGATTACAAGTGTGTGCTTCCCAGCTTGGCAAGATTGTTTTAAGGAAGAGATTTTGGCTCTGTTCTTTGAAGCCAAGACCCTCGAGACAACTGACAGTTTCCTTTAAGTGTTGTCTCACATTATTTGTCTATTTCCTGAGAGATGTGTCTATAGAAACATCCCACTGAGCCGGGCGTGGTGGTGCATGCTTGTAATCCCAGCATTCGGGAGGCTGAGACTGGAGGATCCGGGTTTGCGGCCAACCTCGGCTACCTAGTGAGGCACTCCGCAACTTAGTGAGACTCGGTTTCAAAATAAAGAATAAAAAAAATAGGGCTGGGGGTATAGTTCGGAGGTAGAATGCCCCTGAGTTCAATCCCCAGTACCGCAAAAAAAAAAAAAAAAAAGAAACATCCCACTCTAGTTTCTTGGATGAAGGGCTTTCATTTGGTCACTGGGTCCCCCTAGGCTTTACCTGTAATGTACAATTCTCATTCCTCTTCAGAAACTCCACAAACCGATCAACTACTCCTGGAGTGTTGATAACTTCATCTATTGGAGGACTAGGCTCTGGAAGAGGGAGAGTGGAAAGAGATGAGAAGTCAGGAGAGGCTTTGGCTGACACATTTATTGGGGTGACTTCACAATCCTTCCTAGATATTCTGAACACTCTTACAAACATTCCTACACTCCCTTCAAGTAAGGTGGTTTTAACAATACCTGCTCACCTCTTAAAAAGTGGCACAGTAATGTATAAGGCCAATCTTGACTTAGGTATACTCACTTTTGGCTTACTGAATGAAAGCAAAGAACAGTAAGGGAAAGAGGAAAGTTCAAGGGATGAGCAACCTTCATTTATACATGTGCCTCCTAACAAAGACCAGTAGTCTTTTCTTGGGAGGAATTTTTTTTTTTTGGGGGGGGGTACTGGAGATTAAACCCAGAAGCATTCTACCTCCAAGTTATACACCCAGCCCAATTTTATTTCTTATTTGAAAATAGGGCCGGGCGTGGTGGCACACGCTTGTAATCCCAGCATTTGGGAGGCTGAGACCAGAGGATCCGGGTTTGCGGCCAGCCTCAGCTACCTAGTGAGGCACTCTGCAACTTAGTGAGACTCGGTTTCAAAATAAAGAATAAAAAATAGGGCTGGGGGTATAGCTCGGAGGTAGAATGCCCCTGAGTTCAATCCCCAGTACCGCAAAAAAAAAAAAAAAAAAAGGAAAATAGGGTCTCACTAAGTTGCAGACAGCCTTGCTAAGCTGCTGAGGCTCGCTTCAAACCTATAATCCTCCTGTCTCAGCCTCCCAAGTACTGAGATTAGAAGTATACACCACTATACCCAGCTGTGGTACTGGGTATTGAACCCAGGAAAATTCTACCTCCGAATTATACCCTCAGCCCTATTTTAATCTTTATTTTGAAACAGGGCCTCACTAAGAAGCTGAGGCTGTTTTTGAACCTGCATGTGCCACAACACAGGAATTCGTGTGTGTGTGTGTGTGTGTGTGTGTGTGTGTGGCCTCACTAAGGAGCTGAGACTGTCTTTGAACCTGCAATGCTCCTATCTCAGCCTCCCAAGTACTGGGATTACAAGCGTGCATGTGCCACAACACATGGCAGGAATTCGTGTGTGTGTGTGTGTGTGTGTGTGTGTGTGTGTGTGTGTTTTACTGGGGATTGAACACAGAGGCATTCTACTTTGATTATAGAAGTCGGGGAGTTGCTGCATAGATATTTGGAAGTATAGGATATCAGGCAGAGGAAAAAATCCAGTACAAAAGTGGAGCGGTGTCTGGCTAGTTCAAGGGATACCAGGCAAGCATGGCTAGAGCAGAATGAATAAGATGGAGTGCAGTTGATGAGATAAGTGAAAAGAAAGAAGCAGCTAAATCATATAGGGAGGGCCTCTCCAAGAATGACCAGACTTTATACCTTTGGAAAGCAGTTTCCGGAATTTCTGTGTGGTTGCTAACTGCAAGTCAGAATCTTCAGAAAAGAGCATCTCCACCATCTCTCTTGTGATCACACTCTCCTAGAATATAAAGTAAGTTTAGGATTTTGCAAACTAACACAAAGCCAGATATGAGCAAACAATCCTGCTTGGCATCCTGCTTTCTGAACTTTAGGGTTAGAGGATGATAGTAGGCTCGAAAGAGGGAGGTTTTTTTTGCGGTACTGGGGATTGAACCCAGGGGCATTCTACCTCCGAGCTATACACCCAGTCCTAATTTTTATTCTTTATTTTGAAACAGGGTCTCAGTAAGTTGCAGAGGGCCTCACTAAGTAGCTAAGGCTGGCCTCGAACCTGGATTCTCCTGTCTCAGCCTCCCAAGTACTGGGATTACAAGTGCACGCCACCATACCGGGCTGAGAGGGAGTTTTTTTTTTGTTTGTTTGTTTGTTTTTTTTTGCAGTACTGGGGACTGAACTCAGGGGCATTCTACCTCCGAGCTATACCCCCAGCCCTATTTTTTATTTTTTATTTTGAAACAGGGTCTCACTAAGTTGCGGAGTGCCTCACTAGGTAGCTGAGGCTGGCCGCGAACCTGGATCCTCCGGTCTCAGCCTCCGGAATGCTGGGATTACAAGCATGCACCACCACGCCCGGCGAGAGGGAGTTTTTAAAATTGATTCCTAATCTATGAATCAACTAAAAGTTTCCCTTAAATCTTTCTTTGGGTATTTCCATCAAAGATGAATCTTTGTTGATTCTTTAAACTGACCATCTACAAAACGGACCATGAAAGAAAGAGCTTAGTATTATTGGCAAAGCTACTAAATGACACAAAAGAGGCACATGCAAGTGCCTTACCCCAGTAGTAGAGCTCACATAGGAGTCCATGAGGAGACTATCAAACATGGCCGCTTCTTCATTAATGAGCTCCACATTTCTTCGTTTAAAAAGCTGAAAAGTAAAGAAATAGTGGTAAGACTATTCACTGAACCAAAGAAAACCCACAACAACCCATTATTAAATCATGGCACAACTGCCAAGAAAATGCAGAATAATCAAGAAAATTGAAGCCAAGCTTTTTTTTTTTTAGGTACTGGGGATTGAACCCAGGAGTATTCTACCTCTAAGCTACACCCCCAGTCCTTTTTTTTGCAGTACTGGGGATTGAAACCAGGGGCATTCTACCTCTGAGCTACATCCTCAGCCCTATTTTTTATTCTTTATTTTGAAACATGGTCTTACTAAGTTACAGAGGGCCTTACTAAGTATCTGAGGCTGGCCTCGAACCTGCAATCCTCCTGTCTCAGCCTCCCAAGTACTGGGATTACAAGCCACCATGCCCGGCCCATTTTATTTTTGAAACAGGATCTTGTTAGGTCAATGAGAGCCTAACTACATTACTGAGGCTGTCATCAAACTTGTGATCCTCCTGTCTCAGCTTCCCAAATACTGGGATTACAAGTATGTACCACCCCCAGCCCTATTTTTTATTCTTTATTTGGAAACAGGATCTCACTAAGTTGCGGAGTGCTTCACTAGGTAGCTGAGGCTGGCCGCGAACCTGGATCCTTCAGTCTCAGCCTCCCAAATGCTGAGATTACAAGTGTGCGCCACCACCCCCGGCTTCCTTTTTTTTTTTTGTGGTACTGAGGATTAAACTCAGAGGCATTCTACTTCTGAGCTAGAACCCTAGCCTGATTTCATTTCTTATTTGGAAACAGGGTCTTACTAAGTTGTCAACGGTCTCACTAAGTTGCTGAGGCTGGCTTTGAACTTGCAATCCTCCTATCTCAGCCTCCCAACTACTAGGATTACAAGTCTGCACACCATGCCAGGCTGATTGTTTACTTTTTTTTTCTCTCTCTTTTTTTGCAGTAACAGGGAGTAAACCCAGGGGCATTCTACCTTCAAGTTACACCTCCAGCCCTATTTTTTTTTTTTTTTCTGTACTGGGGATTGAACCCAGGGACATTATACCTCCGAGCTACACCTCCAGCCCCATTTTTTATTCTTTATTTTGAAACAGGGTGTCACCAAGTTGCAGAGGGCCTCACTAAGTAGCTGAGGCTGGCCATGAAAAGGGATCCTCCAGTCTCCGCCTCCCAAGTACTGGGATTACAAGCGTGCGCCACCACATCCAACTCCAGCCCTATTTTTATTCTTTATTTTTGAAACAGGGTCTAAGTTGCAGAAGGCCTCATTAAGTAGTTGAGGCTGGCTACGAGCCTTTGATCCTCCTGTTTCAGCCTCCCAAATACTGGGACTACAAGCGTGCGACACCACACCCAGCTCTGAATATTATGTTTGAGAATGCTCTGGATTAACCCACTTGTTGCTCCCGCTTCTGCTTCCGGAGCTGAATGCCCTCTTCCTCTCTTCTTCGCCTCATTTCCTCAGGGTTTAGGGCATTGTTCTTATAGCTCTTCATTCGATAATTGTCTTTTCCTGGGCTCGCCATGGTCTCTAGAAGAAGATACAAACATACTGTCAAAGACTCTTAATAGGAAACCATTTCCTTTTCAGTTTATTCTGTCTCCACCCATGCCCCATCCTCTCTTACTTCACACTTCTCAAGGTGGCCTAGTGCTACCCCCATACCAACATACATGTAAGTACACATACAGAGTCACCTTGAATCATAACAAGCCTGGTACCTATGAGGGATTACAGCAACAAGTGTAAGCTAAACAACCCGAATAAGTTCTTTTAACCTCTGTGCTCCTGGATCTTAGCTTTACTTTTTTTTTTGGTGGTACTGGAGATGGAACCCAGGGGCAATTTACCTCTGAGTTACACCCCCAGTCCTATTTTATTTTTATTTTTTGTGGTGCTGGGGATTGAACCCAGAGGCATTCTACCTCTGAACTACACCCCCAACTCTATTTTATTTTATTTTTTTCCAGGTACTGGGGATTGAACCTAGAGACATTCTACCTTCGAGCTACACCCCTAGCCTGATTTTTTAAATTCTTATTTGGAAACAGGGTCTCGCTAGGTTAATGAGTCTCAGTACTTGCTGAGGCTGTCCTCAAACCTTTGATCCTCCCATCTTGGCCTCCCAAGTACATAAATTACAAGTGTGTGCCACCACACCTGGCTTGCATTTACTTTTTTTGTGTGTGGTACTAGGAATTGAACCTAGGGGCATTCTACACCCCAGCCCTCTTTATTCTTTGTTTTTGAAACAAGGTCTTGCTAGATCGTGGAGGCTATCCTCGAATCTGTGAACCTACTGACTCAGCCTCCTCCCCCATGTACTGGGATTACAGATATATACCACCATGCCTAGCTCCTTCTGATTTATTTTATTTTACTTTTGTGGTACTGGGGATTGAATCTGAGGGCATTCTACCTCCAAGATCCACCTCCAGAACTATTTTTTTTTTTTGCGGTACTGGGAATTGAACTCAGGGGCATTCTACCTCCGAGCTACACCCCCAGCTCTATTTTTTATTCTTTATTTTGAAACAGGGTCTCACTAAGTTGTGGAGTGCCGCTCTAGGTAGCTGAGGCTGGCCTCGAACCCGGATCCTCCAGTCTCAGCCTCCCGAATGCTGGGATTACAAGCGTGCGCCACCACGCCCGGCTTTCAGCACTATTTTTTATTCTTTATTTTGAAACAGAGTCTCACTAGTTGTGAAGGGCCTCACTAAGTAGCTGAGGCTGGCTGAGAACCTGATATCCTCCTGTCTCAGCCTCTTAAGTACTGGAATTACAAGCATGCGCCACCACGCCTGGCTTCTTCTTTATTTTGAAACAGGGTCTCACTACATTGCTGAATCTGACCTCAAACCTGTAATTCTGCTGTCTCAGACTCCAAAGAACTGCTATTACAAGCATGTGCCACCACACTGGGCTAATTTTTAATTGTGAAACAGGGTCTCACAAAGTTGCTAAGGGTTTCGCTAAATTGCTAATGTGGTCTGGAATCTGTAATCCTCCTGTCTCAGCCACCCAAGTACTAGGAATATAGGCATGCGCCATTCTGCCCAGTTAGGATCTTATCATTAAAACAGAGTCAAAACAGTTCCTACTTAATAAGAGTTGTTAGAGGCTGAGTATTCCCGATCCAAAATCTGTGGGACCAGAAATGATTGAGATTCGGGTTTTTGATGCTCAACCTGTATAAAGATTAAATAGGTTAATACAAGTGAAGTACTTCTTAGAACCATGCTAGGGTAAATGTTTACAAGTTATGATCATCCCCCATTACACAAGAAAGAAAAGTTACATGACTTGTCCAAAAAACTCAGATGTTACGAAGCAAAATAATACAATACACATATGTAAACCTATCACCAATCTAAGAACTAGAACATCATCAATATATCCTCAGAGTCATAGGCTCTTCTACTATTCTAGACTCCCTCATCTCCACCAAATTCCAAACAAGAAACAAAACGACTCTATTGCTATCTTGAATTGTCATCATTTTATTTTTGTCTTTGTTTTTTTTTTTTTTTTTTTTTTTTGCGGTACTGGGGATTGAACTCAGGGGCATTCTACCTCCGAGCTACACCCCCAGTCCTATTTTTTATTCTTTATTTTGAAACCGAGTCTCACTAAGTTGCGGAGTGCCTCACTAGGTAGCTGAGGCTGGCCGAGAACCCAGATCCTCCGGTCTCAGCCTCCCGAATGCTGGGATTACAAGCGTGCGCCACCACGCCCGGCTATTTTTGTCTTTGTTATTAATTACACATATGTATATTCCTAAATAATATCTGTGTTTAGTGTCCTGAAAATTGTTTACCCCTACTTGCTTGGTTTCTTTTTTTTTTTTTTTGTGGTACTGGGGATTGAACTCAGTGGCACTCTACCTCTGAGCTATACCCCCAGCCCTATTTTTTATTCTTTCTTTTATTTTGAAACCGAGTCTTACTAAGTTGCAGAGGGCCTCGCTAAGTAGTTGAGGTTGGCCACGAACCCGGATCCTCTGGTCTCAGCCTCCCAAATGCTGGGATTACAATACCTAGCTTACTTGCTTGCTTTCTAAGATTCACACTTTTCTTTTCTTTTTTTTTTTTTTAACCATTTAGCTGCATTTCATTCATTTTTCCTGTGATGTATAAAAACATAATAATTTATTTATTTTTTGGTCTCCCAATGACAAAATTTCTCCTGTTATAAATCTACAGGGGAACTGGGCCCTGTGGAAACCCACCTGTATTCTGAGTACTTGGGAGGCTGAGACAGGAGGATCACAAGTTTGAGGACAGTGTACCATATATATATATTTTTTTTTTTTTTTTTTTTGTGGTACTGAGGATTGAACTCAGGGGCATTCTACCTCCAAGCTACACCCTCAGCCCTATTTTTTATTCTTCGTTTTGAAACCAGGTCTCACTAAGTTGCGGAGGGCCTCACCAGGTAGCCGAGGCTGGCCAAGAACCCGGATCCTCCAGTCTCAGCCTCCCAAATGCTGGGATTACAAGCGTGTGCCACCACACCTGGCCAGTGTACCATAATTTAGCAAGATCCTGTTTTAAAATAAAAAATGAAATTGTGCTGTGGGTGTAGTTCACAGATAAAATTCCTTGGAGTCAATCTCCAGGCCCCTACCCCACCCCCCCACATAAATCAATTTATTTATTTGTGGTTATGTCCTTTATCATCCCTAACATTTTTTGTGTCCTCCTTTGCTCCTGATAAACTTCAGAGATTTGTCAACTTTTATTTTAGTACTTTGAAAGATTCAAGTTTTAGATTTGTTGATACTCTATTTCTATCTTCTTTGTATTTAATTTTTTTTTTTTTTTTTTTTTTGCAGTACTGGGGATTGAATCCAGGGGCATTCTACCTCCGAGCTACACCTCCAGCCCTATTTTTTATTCTTTATTTTGAAACAGGGTCTCACTAAGTTATGGAGGGCCTCACTAAGTAGCTGAGTCTGGCCATGAACCTGGATCCTACTGTCTCATCCTCCCAAGTACTGGGATTACAAGCATGCGTCACCAAGCCCGGCTTCTTTTTTTAATTCTAACTTGTGTATAAGTCTTTCCTAAAGCTGTAATTCAGTTATCAACATCTAATTTCCATGGATTTTTGTGGTTTTTTTTGTTTTGTTTTGTTTTTGGTGGTACTGGGGATTGAACTCAGGGGCATTCTACCTCCGAGCTACATCCCCAGCCCTATTTTTTATTCTTTATTTTGAAACCGGGTCTCACTAAGTTGCGGAGTGCCTCACTAGGTAGCTGAGGCCGGCCGCGAACCTGGATCCTCCCGTCTCATCCTCCTGAATGCTGGGATTACAAGCGTGCGCCACCACGCCCAGCTATGACTGTTTTTTAAAATTAGTAATGTTTGGGGATTTGTTTCTTTGTTTTCTAATACTGGGGATTAAACCCAGGGGGCCCTCTTTATTTTTTTAAGTTTTGAAACAATATTTCACTAAGTTGCTGAGGGTTTTTTGTTAAATTACTAAGGTTGACTCCAAACCTGTGATCCTCCTATCTCAGCCTTCCAACTATTGGGATTATAGGTATATACCAGCATACCTGGCTTTGATTTTATTTCCAAAAATTTATACCACAGTTTGAGTCCTGGATAGTCTCTAAGAGGCATTCTATCTCTGAGCCATACCCATAGCACATTTTAATTAATTAATTAACTTATTTATTTATACTGGGGATTGAACCCAGGGCATTCTACCTCTGAGCATAACACTCCCAGTCCTATTTTATTTTGAAAGAGGGTCTTGCTAAGTTGCTGAGGCTGGTTGTGAACTTACGATCCTCCTGTCTCAGCCTCCCAAATACAGGGATTAGACATGTGCCACCACACCAGGCTTTATTATTTATTTGTTTATTGTAGTACTGGGGGCTAAACTCAAGGGCATTCTATTTCTGAGATAAACCCCCAGTCCTTTTTAAAAATTCTTTATTTTGAAATAGGGTCTCACTAAATTACAGAGGGCCTCACAAGTTGCGGAGGCTGGCCACGAACCTATGATCCTCCTGTCTCAGCCTCCCAAGTATTGGGATTACAAGTGTGTGACACCACACCCAGCTTGCTTTATTTTTATTTGGAAACAGGATCTCACTAGGTTGATGAGAGTCTCATTATTTGCTGAGACTTTCTTGAACCTGCAATTCTCCTGTCTCATCCTCCCAAATACTGGAATTAGCGGCATGCACCACCATGCCTGGCTAAGATTTCCTTTTTTCGATTATGTGTTCAATGTGTACTTGAGGAGACTGGATTTTTTTAAATTATTGTGCATGGAATTCTACATGTCCTATGTCCATCAAATTAAGCTGTTCAGTGGAGTGTGGTGGTGCAAGCTGTAATCCAGTAATTGGGAGGCTTAAAACAGGAGTACTGTAATCCTAGTACTTGGAAGGCTGAGACAGGAGGATTGCAGGTTGGAGGACAGCCTCAGCAAGTAGTGAGACTCATCAATCTAGCAAGATTTTCAAAATAAAAATAAGATAGGGCTGGGGGTATAGCTTAGAGGTAGAATGCCCCTGAATTAAATCTCTAGACCATTAAAAAGGAGACAAGAAACTTTATTCCTTTACAATGTTGTCTTATTTTGCTGGATATTAATATAGCTATCACTATTAATATAGCCATGATGGAATAACAGGTATCTTAGCCTGCTGTTGTAAATTGCTTCAAACACTGACCAACAATAGTGAAGAACTATGATCCCAACAGAGGAAAAGAAATGAAGTCAGCACTGCTTATCTCCTTGGCTTTCTGTCTGGAATCACATTCTAGAGCAGGGAGTAAAATCCCAAACAGGGTACAGAACTCTCACTTGTTAATGAGGCGGAGTTCCAGAGAGGAAGGAAGCACACAGAGAAAGAGCTCAGGGGCTGAGGGTGTAGCTCAGCGGTAGATGTATGCTTAGCATACCCAAGGTACCAGGTCCAATCTCTAGCATCACAAAAGATAATCAATCAATAAATGAGACAGAAGTACCAAAGAGAAGTTTTGTACCTGAAACTATAATTACAGAAATAAAAAATTCACTAGAGGGTGCTGGGCATGGTGGTGCACGCTTGTAATCCCAGCATTTGGGAGGCTGAGACTGGAGGATCTGGGTTCGTGGCCAGCCTCAGCTGCTTAGTGAGGCCCTCTGCAACTTACTGAGACCCTGTTTCAAAATAAAGAATAAAAAATAGGACTGGGGATATAGCTCAGAGGTAGAATGCCCCTGAGTTCAATCCCCAGTAACACACACACACACACACACACACACACACACACACACACACAAAATTCACTAGAGGAGTTCAACAACAGATTTGAACAGGCAGAAAAGTAGAGATAAATTTGCACACAAGACAATTGGAATTACCCAATCTGAGGAACAGAAAGGAAAAAAACCAAACAAAAAACCCACAAACAAAACCTAACAAATGCCAGGCGTGGTGGTGCACACTTGTAATCCCAGTACTTGGGAGGCTAAAGGAGGACCTCAGGTTTGAGGCCAACCTCAGCTACTTAGTGAGGCCCTCCACAACTTGGTGAGACCCTGTTTCAAAATAAAAGAAAAAAAAAATAGGGCTGGGGGTGTAGCTTGGAGGTAGAATATCCCTGGGTTCAATCCCCAGTACCAAACAAAAAACAAAAACAAACCTACTAATGAACCCATGGAACATCACTAACAGGATCAATACATACACTGTGGGAATCCAAAAAACAGGAAAGGGGCAGAAGTAAAATTTGAAAAAATAATGCTCAAAATGTCAAGTTTACTGAAAGATATTAATCTATACATGAAGAAGCCTAAACAATGAGCTCCAAAGAAGACAAACTAAAAGAGATCCATATTGAGACATGTAATCAAACTCTCA
This sequence comes from Graphiurus murinus, assembly GCA_004027655.1. NCBI lineage: Eukaryota > Metazoa > Chordata > Mammalia > Rodentia > Gliridae > Graphiurus > Graphiurus murinus. The sequence continues at coordinate 12,330 of PVLC010018890.1, read as the reverse complement.
AAAAACAAAAAGTATCTGGGCCTGGTAGTGCACACCTGTAATCTCAGTACTTGGGAGGCTAAAACAGGAGGATTACAGGTTTGTGGCCAGCCTTGGCTACTTAATGAGGCCCTCTGCAATTTAGTGAGACCCTGTTTCAAAATAAAGAATAAAAATAGGGCTGGGGGCATAGCTTAGAGGTAGAATGCCCCTGGGCTCAATTCTCAGTAAAACACACACACACACACACACACACACACACACACACACAGTTCTAAGAAACTCCACTGGCCTCCTCATGGAGTTCCTGGCTACTCCTGTGCCTAAGACTACCAAATGGAGGAGATTCTGCTGTCCTCTATTACCTGACACAAAGTTTTTCATGACTGAGTCTAGGTTTTTCCAAAAGCTGTCCCCTCCTTTGAGCAGAGTTGACAGTGAAGCTGGAAGGTGAACCAGACTCTGCTTGTCACCACGGTGATAAGACACTATCACAAATATTTGTTTATGACTTCACTGGAGAAGCAGGCAGGGAAGGTTTGATTGGAAGGATGAACATGTGCAGAGGTACACACATAAGTAAACAGAAGACTACCACAGCTCTCAGACCCCAAAGGGCGATGCACTCACTCCCTTACGTGTTGAGAATGATAAAAAAAAAATCCACAATACAAACCCTTTTCTAGCACCTGACAATATCAGACAACTTTTGTTTTTTTTTTTTTTTTGGTACTAGGGATTGAACCCAGAGATGCTTTACCTCTGAGATATATCTCCAGCCCTTTTTATATTTTACTTTTGTGTGTGTGTGTGTGTGTGTGTGTGTGTGTGTGTGTGTCACTGGGGATTAAACCCAGGGGCATTCTACCTCCAAGCTATACCCCCAGGCCTATTTTTTTTTTTTTTAATTTTTTTTTAATTTTTTTTTTGCGGTATTGGGGATTGAACTCAGGGGCATTCTACCTCCGAGCTACTCCCCCAGCCCTATTTTTTATTCTTTATTTTTGAAACCGAGTCTCACTAAGTTGCAGAGTGCCTCACTAGGTAGCTGAGGCTGGCCTCGAACCCAGATCCTCAGGTCTCAGCCTCCCAAATGCTGGGATTAAAGGCGTGCGCCACCACGCCCGGCTTTTTTTTTAAATTTTGAAACAGGGTTTCACTAAGTTGCAGAGGGCTGCACCAATTTTCTGAAGCTGGTCACAAACCTGGGATCCTCTTGTCTCAGCTTCCCAAGTACTGAGATTACAAGCCTGTGTCATCACACCCGGCTCTTTATTTTACTGTGTGTGTGTGTGTGTGTGTGTTACTGGGGATTGAACCCAGGGGCATTCTACCTCTGAGCTACACCCCTAGCCCTATTTTTTATTCTTTATTTTGAAACAGGGTCTCAAGTTGTGGAGGGCCTCACTAAGTAGCTGAGACTGGGTGAGAACCTGTGATCCTCCTGTCTCAGCCTCCCAAGTATTGGGATTACAAGCATGCGCCACCATGCCGGGCTTTATTTTACTTCTTGAAACACGGTCTTGCTAAGTTGCTGAGGCTGGCCTTGAATGTGAGATCCTCCTGACTCAGCAGTCCAAATACTGGGATTACAGGTGCACACCAACACATTTGGTTGGATTTGCTTCATATTCAAGGGACTCTAATTACAAAGGTCCCTGAAATTATACCTATGTCTAAGGAATAAGTGTCTAATGTTGCCAGGCATTTTGTAAAAATGTTTATAACCAAAGGAAAAGCAACAATACTACAACAGGGATGAGGGATACAACGTAGTCCTTAAGGATACAGAGTCCTTAAAAAGGTAATTATCCTCCAGTACCCCCCACCCCCCCCACACACAATAAAATGGAGCCCGATACAGTGGCCCATGCCTGTTAATCCCAGTGCTTTGGGAGGCTTGGACAGGAGGATCCAAGGTCTGAAGCTAGTTTCAGCAACTTAGCAAGACCTCCAGTAACTTAGCTAGACCTGTTTCAAATAAAAAGGGCTGGGAGCTGTACTTGGAGCTGTACCCCTAATGCTAGTACTTGGGAGGCTAAGACAAGAGGATCACAGGTTTAAGGACCACCTCAATAAGTAATAAGACTCTCATCAACCTAGTGAGACCCTGTTTCAAAAAAAAAAGAAGGGCGGGGGTGTACCGTGTAGGTAGCTCAGAGGTAGAATGTCCCTGGATCCAATCCCCAGTACTACCAAAAAAAAGTATTAGTAGTATTTTTTACTTTTCAAACTTCCTTATTAAAAACTGAAACATGAGCCTAGCATGGTGGGACAGGCTTGTAATCCTTGTACTTGGGAGGCTGAGACAGGAGAATTGAAGGTTCGAGGACAGTCTCAGCAATTTAGTGAGGCTCTCAGCAACCAGGTGAGACCCTGTTTCCAAATAAGAAATAAAATCTGTCTGGGAGTGTTAGGAGGTAGAATGCCTCTACATTTTTTTTTTTTGCAGTACTGGGGATTGAACTCAGGAGCATTTTACCTCCGAGCTACACCCCCAGCCCTATTTTTTATTCTTTATTTTGAAACAGGGTCTCACTAAGTTGCGGAGTGCCTCACTAGGTAGCTGAGGCTGGCTGCGAACCCAGATCCTCTGGTCTCAGCCTCCCGAAGGCTGGGATTACAAGCGTGCGCCACCACACCCAGCTGCCTCTGCATTTCAATATCCAGCACCACACACACACAAAAAAAACCCCCCTGAGACATGAACACACACATTATAGCTGCAGGTATAATGCAGAAGATATATAAGGCCCTGTGTTTAATCCCAGCACCACACACAAAAAAGAAAAACATATTATCCTTGGGCTGTATACAGTCAGGATCATCAATATTACTATCTTTAATCTCCACATCTTTATTTCACTGGAAGATTTTCAGGGCAGTAATATGCACAGAGCTGTAATCTCCTATAATAGCAATGGGTTCTTTTGGATTACCTCCTAAAGGACCTGCCTGAAGCTCTTCTTGAGAAAGTATCACTTTTCAGAAATAGATCTATGGTGATCTATCTATCTATCTATCTATCTATCTATCTATCTATCTATCTATCTATCTATCATCTATCTTTGTGTCTTTGTGGTACTGGGGACGGAACCCAGAGCTTCCAACATGGTAGGCAAGTACCACACCAACAGGCTTCATTCCCAACCTCTTGGCTATTTTTTCATTGTGGGTTTGCTTGTAAGAAGATAATGTATCATGAATATTAATGAAAACTTTTTTTTTTTTTTTGCAGTACTAGGGATTGAACTCAGGGGCGTTCTACCTCCGAGCTACACCCCCAGCCCTATTTTTTTATTCTTTATTTTGAAACCTGGTCTCACTAAGTTGTGGAATGCCTCACTAGATAGCTGAGGCTGGCCGCGAACCCGGATCCTCCGGGTCTCAGCCTCCCGAATGCTGGGATTACAAGCGTGCACCACCACGCTCGGCTTAATGAAAACTTTTGAGTTGGTGTACCACCTACCTATAATCCCAGTACTTTAGTGAGAGGTTGAGATAGAAGGATCACAAGTTCCAGGCCAACCTGGGAATCTTTTTTTTTTTGGTAATTGGGATTGAACCCAGAGGCATTCTACCTTTGAGCTACACCCCCAGCCCGATTTTATTTCTTATTTTGGAAACAAGGTCTCACTAGGTTGATGAAAGTCTCACTACTTACTGAGGCTGTCCACGAAAGATCCTCCTGGCTCAGCCTCCTAAATACTGGGATTGTAAGCGTGCCCCACCATGCCCAGCTCAGCCTGGGAATCTTAGCAAGACTGTTTCAAAATAAAAAATAAAAAGATCTGGGGGTGCAGCTCACTGAATGCGCACCCATGGGTTCAATCCCCAGCACCACAAAAAATAATACATGGTGGCACACACCTGTGCTCCAAGTACTTGGCTGAGACACGAGGATAGTAGGTTCGAGGTTAGCCTCAGGAATTTAGTGAGTCCCTCAACAACTTGGCAAAATCTTCAAAATAATAAAAAGGAGCCAGGTATGGTGGCTCACGCTTGTAATCCCAGTAGTTGGGAGCAAGTTCAAGGCCAGCCTTAGCTACTTAGTGAGGCCCTCCACAAATTAGGAAACTCTGTTTCAAAATAAAGAATAAAAATAGGACTGGGGGTTGTAGCTCAGAGGTAGAATGCCCCTGGGTTCAATCCCCAGTACTGCAAAAAAAAATAAATAAATAAAAATAAAAATAAAAAGGGAGCCGGGCATGGTGGCGCACGCTTGTAATCCCAGCATTTGGGAGGCTGAGACTGGAGGATCCGGGTTCGAGGCCAGCTTCAGCTACTTAGTGAGGCACTCTGCAACTTAGTGAATCCCTGTTTCAAAATAAAGAATAAAAAATAGGGCTGGGCGTGTAGCTCGGAGGTCGAATGCCCCTGGGTTCAATCCCCAGTACTGCAAAATAAATAAATAAATAAATAAATAAAATAAAATAAAAAGGGCAGGAGAGCCGGGCGTGGTGGCGTACGCTTGTAATCCCAGCATTTGGGAAGCTGAGACTGGAGGATCTGGGTTCGCAGCCAGCCTCAGCTACCTAGTGAGGCACTCCGCAACTTAGTGAGACCTTGTTTCAAAATAAAGAATAAAAAATAGGGCTGGGGGTGTAGCTTGGAGGTAGAATGCCCCTGAGTTCAATCCCCAGTACCGGAAAAAAAAAAAAAGGACAGGAGATATAGGTCATAGGTAGAATACTCCTGGGCTCATTTCCCCAGTACCACAAAAACAAAGACCTTCTGGCATGAGATCCATGTTTTCAAACTCTGTGTGTGTGTGTGTGTGTGTGTGTGTGTGTGTATGTTATTGGGGATTGAACTTGGGAGCATTCTACCTTCCAGCTACACCCATCAGTCCTTTTTGTTTTTGTTTTTTTGGTTTGAAACAGGGTCTCACTAGGTTGCTGAGAGTCTTGCTACATTGCTGAAGCTGTCCTCGAACTTATCCGACTCAATTTTTTTTTTCTTTTTTGCAGTACTGGGGATTGAACCCAAGGGCATTCTACCTCCGAGCTACACCCTCAGCCCTATTTTTTATTCTTTATTTTCAAACAGGGTCTCACTAAGTTGCGGAGTGCCTCACTAGATAGCTGAGGCTGGCCACGAACATGGATCCTCCGATCTCAGCCTCCCAAATGCTGGGATTACAAGTGTGGGCCACTACACCTGGCTTATTCTTTATTTTTGAAACAGGGTCTCACTAAGTTTCGGAGAGCCTCACTAAGTAGCTAAGGCTGGCCAAGAACCAGGATCCTCCGGTCTCAGCCTCCCTAGTACTGGGATTACAAGTGTGCACCACCATGACTGGCAGCAACTGAAAATTTTCAGCTCCACTATAATCTTATGGGACTGTCACCATAATTGCAGTCCATTGTTATTGGAAAGTTGTTATGTAGCCTCGTTTGAGCTATCAAGCCTTTCTGTAATTCAGCTTCCTTAACTAAAATGTGAGAAACTGAGAATTAAATATGTTAGCATCGGCTATTTCTTAAAAATTCAGAGGGAAGAGCCGAGCGTGGTAGCACACGCTTGTAATCCCAGCATCTGGGAGGCTGAAACCGGAGGATCTGGGTTCGAGGCCAGCCCCTGCTAGCTAGTGAGGCACTCCACAACTTAGTGAGACTCGGTTTCAAAATAAAGAATAAAAAATAGGGCTGGGAAGAATAAAAAGAAAAAGGAAAAGAAAAGAAAAAAAAATAGGGCTGGGGGTATAGCTTGAAGGTAGAATGCCCGAGTTTAATCCCCAGTATTGAAAAAAAAAAAAAATCAGAGGGAGGGGGGACTACTGGGGTTTGAACCCAGGGCTAGTCTACCTCCAAGGTACACAATATCCTTCTTATATTTTATTTTGAAACAAGGTCTTGCTAAATTGCTAAGGCTGGCCTTGAATCTGGGCCCTCCTGTCTCAGCCTCCCAAGTACTAGAATAACAGGCATGTGCCACCACACCCAGCTAGAAGTGGCTATAACTTTCCTATCTCTTTTTGTGACGATCTCATGCTTAGGTAAAACCTGGGTTAAAATATAAAGTGGCAGCCAGGTGTGATGGTGTACACTTGTAATCCAAGTACCTGGGAGGCTGAGACAGGAGGATGGAAGGTTCGAGGCCAGCCTCAGCTACTTAGTGAGGCCCTCTGCAATTTAGTGAGACCCTGTTTCAAAATAAAGAATAAAAAATAGGGCTGAGAGTATAACTTGGAGGTAGAATGCCTCTGAGTTCAATTCCCAATACCACAAGAAAAAAAAAAAAAGAAGTGGTAAAGCCAGGCATGGTGGCACATGCCTGTATTTCCAGTACTTAGAAGGCTGGGACGGGAAGAACTCAGGTTCAAGGCCAGCCTCAGCAGCTAAGAAAGACCCCCTCAGCAATTTAGTGGGATCCTGTTTCAAAACAGAAAACTTAGCCAGGTTCAGTGGTATACAGCTGTAACCCGAGTTCTCAGGAGACTGAGATGGGAGGATCTCACGTTCAAGGCCAGACTCTACAACTTAGTGTGAACCTGTTTCAAAAAAAGAAAAAGAAAAAGAAAAAGCCAGGTATGGTGGCACATGCTGGTAATCCCAGAACTTGGGAGGCTAAGACAGGAGAATCACAGGTTCGTGGCCAGCCTCAGCTACTTAGTGAGGCCCTCTACAACTTTAGTGTTTTGAGAACCCTTTTCAAAAGAAAGAATAAAAAATAGGGCTGGGGGCCAGGCGTGGTGGCACACACTTGTAATCCCAGTACTTGTGAGGCTGAGATAGGAGAATCAAAGGTTCAAGGCCATCCTCAGCTACTGAGTGAGGCCCTCCACAACTTAGTGAGACACTGTTTCAAAAATAAAAGAAAAAAAAAAATAGGGCTGGGGGTATAGCTCGGAGGTAGAATACCCCTAGGTTCAATCCCCAGTTCTAATAAAAAAAAAAAAAGGGTGGAGGGAGCAGGGGGTGTTGGGTGTGATGGCCCATGCCTATAACCTCAGTACTTGGGAGGCTGAGACAGGAGGATCCCAAGTTCAAAGTCAGCCTCAGCAACTTAATGAGGCTCTCAGCAACTTAGTGAGATCCTGTGTCCAAATAAAAAAATAAAATAGGACTAGGAGTATAGCCCGGAAGAAGACCCTTGGGTTCCACTCCAAGTACCATTAAAAAAAAAAAAAGAGTTGGAGGTATAGGTGTAGTCTAGAGGTAGGATGCCCCTGGGTTTGATCCCCAAAACCAAATAAAAAGTGCTGAGGGTATAGTTTGGAGGTAGAATGGCCATGGGTTCACTTCACTCTCCAGTATCCCCTTCCAAATTATATATATGCATATTTATGTGGTAGAGAGATGGCAAATCACTTTTTTTTTTTTTTTTTTTTTTTTTTGCGGTACTGGGGACTGAACTGAACTCAGGGGCATTCTACCTCTGAGCTATATCCCCAGCCCTATTTTTTATTTTTTATTTTGAAACAAGGTCTCATTAAGTTGCAGAGTGCCTCACTAAGCAGCTGAGGCTGGCCTCTAACCGAGATCCTCCAGTCTCAGCCTCCCAAATGCTGGGATTACAAGCGTGCACCACCATGCCCAGCTGGCAAATCACTTTTAAGGAAAGAAGACTTCTCCAGAAGTCCCCCAGGCTTTCCTTCATATCTAATTAGCCAGAAGTATAACACAGGTTCATGCCTGAATCAATCACTGTCTAGGGAGATAGAATTACATTGATTGTTTTAGAGTTTATATTAATCATGTCCTACCCCCCTAGGGTTAGGGAGAGGTTGCCAGATTTCTAGCTAGCAAAGTAGTGGGAATGGTGATACGTCAAGTAGGCTGGGCAAAGTGGTACACATCTATAATCCTGTCACCTCTAGAGGCTGAGGCTGGGGCTGGTAGATAGAATGTTTGAGGCCAACCTGCCAAGACTCATGAGGTTGAAGTTTTTGCTAGAAGGGTCAGAATAAAGCAATCTCCTATCTGGACTGTGCTTCACACTTATAATCCCAGTACTTGGGGGGCTGAAACAGGAGGATGGCAGGTATGGTGGCCAGCCTCAGCAATTTGGTGAGGCCCTCTGCAACTTAGTGAGACCCTTTTTTTTTTTTCCCGGTACTGGGGATTAAATTCAGGGGCATTCTACCTCCGAGCTATACCCTCAGCCCTATTTTTTATTCTTTATTTTGAAACAGAGTCTCACTAAGGTGTGGAATGCCTCACTAGGTAGCTGAGGTTGGCCTCGAACCCGGATCCTCCAGTCTCAGCCTCCCAAATGCTGGGATTACAAGTGTGTGCCACCACGCCCAGCTATTAAGACCCTTTTCAAAATAAAAGAATAAAATAGGGCTGGAGGTCTAGCTCAGGGGTAGAATGCCCCTACGTTCCATCCTCAGTACTATACAATAAATAAACGAAGAAAGTAAGCAACCTTCTAAACTGTGAGTATCAGCCACACAGCGCTCCTAATGGCAATGAAATCACTACAAATGTCTGTTAAGGGCAGTTAATCTTGGCACAGCAGAAATAGTATAGGATATAGGACAGAGCTGGAGGAATGTACACTTGGGAGACAGTAAATATAACAGGTTCTGGACTGGGCAGATGAGAGCAGGCCATGTTAGTATCCCTGGCATCAAAGGGCCTAGATTACCAGCCTTGGAATAGCCATCTAATTTTCTCAATGCCTCAGTTTATCATTATAAATGGGGATAACCCCAACTACCTTGTATTAGAAATTAATATTAGGTATAGTCTTACATTCATTCTATCCCCATTGTATATGATAACAACTCTCCCCCGCAGGGGGAAAAAAAAAGCTGACAACCAAAAAGACGAAGTGGGATACCTAAAATGAAGCGAGAAGGGGAAAGTACACCGGGCATGGTGGCACACGCTTGTAATCCCAGCATTTGGGAGGCTGAGACCGGAGGATCCGGGTTCGAGGCCAGCCTCAGCTACCTAGTGAGGCACTCCACAACTTAATGAGACCCTGTTTCAAGATAAAGACTAAAAAATAGGGCTGGGGGTATAGCTTGGAGGTAGAATGCCCCTGAGTTCAATCCCCAGTACCACAAAAAAAAAAAAAAAAAAAAAAAAGAAAGGGGAAAGTACCTTACTCTAGACTAAAAATTCTCTTCAGGACCCTGGTAGGTTTTGTTGTTCCACTGAAGAACTTTCCTCTTGAATTCTACCAGAAAAGTACCAACTCAACACCTTAGATCTTCCTAGAGGTTTATGTGCAGCAAAATGGGTAAGAATCTCACACTTCTGTAATCCCAGGAGAACTGCAGGTTCAAGGCTAGCCTCAGCAACTCTGTTTCAAAATAAAAAATAAGCTGGGCATGGTGGGGCACACTTGTAACCCCAGTACCTGGGAGGCTGAGACAGGAGGATCACAGGTTCACAGCCAACCTCAGCTACTTAGGCCCTCTGCAACTTAGTGAGACCTTGTTTCAAAATAAAGAATAAAAAATAGGGCTGGGAAGCTACTCCTTTGATAGAGGACTAATACCTAGAATATACAGAGAACTCAAGAAACTCACAGCTGAGAAAACAAACAACCCAATCAAAAAATGGGCAAAGAAGCCGGGCATGGTGGCACACGCTTGTAATCCCAGCATTTGGGAGGCTGAGACCGGAGGATCCGGGTTCGCAGCCAGCCTCAGCTACTTAGTGAGGCCCTCTGCAACTTTGTGAGACCCTGTTTCAAAATAAAGAATAAAAAATAGGGCTGGGGGTGTAGCTTGGAGGTAGAATGCCCCTGAGTTCAATCCCCAGTACCGCAAAAAAAAAAAAAAGAAAGAATAAAAAAATAGGGCTGGGGGTGTAGCTGGGAGGTAGAATGCCCCTGAGTTCAATCCCCAGGACTGCAAAAAAATAAATAAATAAAAAATTTTTAAATGGGCAAAAGCCGGGCGTGGTGGCGCACTCTTGTAATCCCAGCATTCGGGAGGCTGAGACCAGAGGATCCGGGTTCGAGGCCAGCCTCAGTTACCTAGTGAGGCACTCCGCAACTTAGTGAGACCCGGTTTCAAAATAAAGAATAAAAAATAGGGGTTGGAGTGTAGCTCGGAGGTAGAACGCCCCAGATTTCAATCCCTAGTACCGCAAAATAAATAAATAAATAAAATAAAATAAAATGGGCAAAGAGCCAGGTGTGGTGGCACACGCTTGTAATCCCAGTACTTGGGAGACTGAGACTGGAGGATCTGGGTTCCCGGTCAGCCTCATCTACTTAGTGAGGCTCTCCGCAACTCACTGAGACCCTGTTTCAAGATAAAGAATAAAATAGGGCTGGAGGTATAGCTCAGAGGTAGAATGCCCCTGGGTTCAATCCCCAGTACCACAAAAAAAAAAAAAGGACAAAGGATCTAAAGACACGTCACAAAAGAAATACAAATGGCCAACAAATGTATGAGGAAATGTTCAACATGATTAGCAATCAGAGAGATGCAAATCAAAACTACCTTGAGATTTCACCTAACCCCAATTAGAATGACAATCACCAAAAACACAAACAACAGCAAATGCTGGCAAGCACGCGGAGAGGTGAGAACCCTAATGCATTGTTGGTGGGACTGCAGATTAGTGAAACAATTTTGGAAAACAGCATGGAGGATCCTCGAACGAATGGGAATGAACCTACCATATGATCCAGCAATACCACTTCTGGGTATCTACCCAAAAGAATGGAAACTAAACTATGAGACTGATGCATGTGTATCTATGTTTATAGCTGCACAATTCACAATTGCCAAACTATGGAACCAGCCAAGATGTCCATCGACAGATGAATGGATTACAAAACTATGGGATATGTACATGATGGAATTTTACTCAGCCATCAAGAAGAACAAAATCATGTTATTTATAGGGAAATGGATGGAACTGGAAAACATTATGCTAAGTGAGATTAGTCAGTCACAAAAAGCAAAAAACATATACTCTCCCTAATATATGGAAGCAAGGGAGAAAGTGGGACATAAGAGGGACCCCAGACAAAGGAGAAACCTTAGATGAGCAAAGAAAGTGACTTAACTGAAGGTGATGCCACGGGGGACGACGGACGGATGGACCCAACACCCTAATACAGATGATGTACTTTCACAAACTTCAATCATTAAACTGAACTTGAAAAGGAGGGAGGGGGAGGGAGTGGAGCAGGAATTAGAGAAGGGTTAAATGAGAAATGTATGCATATGTACTTTTACCAGCTTGTACCTAACAAAGATCTATGATTACAATGAGCCAATAAAAATAAATAAATAAATAGGGCTGGGGAGCCGGGTGTGGTGGCGCATGCCTGTAATCTCAGTACTTGGGAGGCTGAGACAAGAAGATCACAGGTGCCGGGCATGGTGGCACACGCGCTTGTAATCCCAGCATTCGGGAGGCTGAGATCCGAGGATCCGGGTTCGTGGCCAGCCTCAGCTACCTAGTGAGGCACTCCGCAACTTAGTGAGACTCGGTTTCAAATAAAGAATAAAAAATAGGGCTGGGGGTATAGCTCGGAGGTAGAATGCCCCTGAGTTCAATCCCCAGTACCGCAAAAAAAAAAAAAAAAAAAAAGAAGATCACAGGTTCGAAGATAGTCTCAGCAAGTAGAGAGACTCTCATCAACCCAGGTGAGAACCTGTTTCAAAATAAAAAATAAAACTGGACTGGGGGGGGGGTAGCTGGAAGGCAGAATGCCCCTGGGTTCAATCCCCCCCACCACCACAAAGAAAAAAAAAAGGAAAAAACAAAAACAGGGCTGGGGGTATAGCTCAGAGGTAGAATACCTCTGTGTTCATCCTAGTACTGTAAAATAAATAAATAAGCCAGGAGTGGTGGGGCACACTTGTAATCCCAGTACTTGGGAGGCTGAGTCAGGAGGATCACAGGTTCACAGCCAGCCTCAGCTACTTAGTGAGGCCTCCCGCAACTTAATGAGACCCTGTTTCAAAATAAAGAATAAAAAATTGAGCCGGGCCCCAGCATTCGGGAGGCGGAGACCGGAGGATCCAGGTTCTCGGCCAGCCTCAGCTACCTAGTGAGGCACTCCGCAACTTAGTGAGACTCGGTTTCAAAATAAAGAATAAAAAATAGGACTGGGGGTGTAGCTCGGAGGTAGAATGCCCCTGAGTTCAATCCCTAGTACCGCAAAAAAAAAAAAAAATTGAGCCGGGCGTGGTGGCGCACACTTGTAATCCCAGCATTCGGGAGGCTGAGACCAAAGGATCTGGGTTCCTGGCCAGCCTCAGCTACCTAGTGAGGCACTCCGAAACTTAGTGAGACTCGGTCTCAAAATAAAGAATAAAAATAGGGCTGGGAGCCGGGCGTGGTGGCGCACGCTTGTAATCCCAGCATTCGGGAGGCTGAGACCGGAGGATCTGGGTTCGAGGCCAGCCTCAGCTACCTAGTGAGG
>PVLC010018889.1:0-31409 GCA_004027655.1 Graphiurus murinus | reverse complement strand
TTGTAATCCCAGCATTCGGGAGGCTGAGACCGAAGGATCCGGGTTCGCGGCCAGCCTCAGCTACCTAGTGAGGCACTCCGCAATTTAGTGAGACTCGGTTTCAAAATAAAGAATAAAAAAATAGGGCTGGGGGTATAGCTCGAAGGTAGAATGCCCCTGAGTTCAACCCCCAGTACCGCAAAAAAAAAAAAAAAAAAAAGAAAGAAAGAAAGAACAGAGAGCTTGGAAAGTGAGAGACATACCGTTGGCCCTTTTGCGGGAGGCAGATGTTTCACCCAATGTGAAGGGCCTGGAAGCTGCAGTAGACGCTATCTGCCATCTCAGTGAAATACAGTCTTAAGGGAGTCGTTCTTCAGAAACAGCTGTTCCCTGGGAAAGGAGAAGAGAAAGGCTTGATTTTGAGCCTGAGCCTCAAGCCTCTCACAGCTAGGGATAGCCTTCTCCCGTGGGAAGGTGCCAGAAAACATTTCTTTAGAGACCTAGGCAGATTTTAAGAAGTAGAGGCGAAAGAGCCATGAGAAATGTTTTGTTTGCCCTAAACAGAAACATATTTGTAGGTTGGAGTCCACGCTCAGAATGAAAACTGACTCTCCCATGAGCTATCTATGTGCCCTTAATTCTAGAACAATTCCTTACCCATTTTATATTCACTTGATATTTACTCACTGAATGAATGTGTTTGTCTGCCCCCCACTCCCAGACTGTGAGACCCTTAGGGACAAGGGACATATTTCACTGGTCTTTGTGAATCCCATATCCAATTCACTACTAAATTCTGTCAAGCACCATAGGATTTTAAATTAATTATTCTCGTGTAAGAAACACTAATAAGAAAAGGCACTTATCCAATATGGATACAGCACAGAAATAGTGCTGTTTCAGGTGCCATGTATTTTCTTTCTGTGCACCAGGTACCAAGCCAATTTTTCTAATCAGCTGTGAGGTTTTGAGGGCAGAGGCGTCTGACTCATTATCTCTGGCAATGAGCAGCAGCTACCACATTACAGATCATGTAATGATATACTGCAGCACTGTCTTGATTTCAATCATTCAGGTGTCTCTCAGGGTTTTTGCTTTCATGTGCACAATCTGTGATTTATTTATTTATTTATTTATTTATTTATTTATTTATTTATTTATTTATTTATTTTGCGGCACTAGGGATTGAACTCAGGGGCATTCTACCTCCGAGCTATACCCCCAGCCCTATTTTTTATTCTTTATTTTGAAACCGAGTCTCACTAAGTTGCGGAGGGACTCACTAGGTAGCTGAGGCTGGCGGCGAACCTGGATCCTCCGGTCTCAGCCTCACGAATGCTGGGATTACAAGCGAGTGCCACCACGCCCGGCTTGTGATTTATTTATTTATTTATTTATTTATTTATTTATTTATTTATTTATTCATTCATTCATTCATTCATTCATTCATTTTTATAGTGCCAGGGATTGAACCCAGGGGAATTCTACCCCTAGCCCTACTTTATTTTTTGTTTGTTTGTTTTTGAAATAGGGTCTCACTAAGTTGCTGAGGGCCTCGTTAAGTTGCCAAGGCTGACCTCAAATCTGTGATCCTCCTGTCTCAGCCTCCCAAGTGCTGGGATTACAGGCATGCACCACCACATCTAGATCTTGCACTTTTATTTACTTAATATTGTTTTGGTTTTTGAAAAAAAATAATGTGGATTAAAACATAACTGTGCTTAACAACTGAGGAGACAAAATTACGTTCTGAAAGAATTTTCAATGAAATTAACATTCAATACACTATTAGTAAACTAGTGATGTATATTACAGTGTATTATGTATCTTCTCTCTTTTCTTAAAAAAAAAAAAAGATTTTTTTCTCATTCCCACAGATGAAACTAAGATCCAGAGTGTTAGGGAACACAGTCCAGCGTCACAAAGCTAGTGTATATCTTCTTGTCACACTTTCAAGCAGCCCCCACCCATCCCACAGGCCACTGGCCAACTCTGTGACCCACATTGCCACCAGGTCCAACCTGAGGTCTACTCGAAAAAGGGAAAATTGATACTTTTAATTGTTCTGAGAACACAAAACAATTGTTTTCTACTTTTGCTGATGACTGTTCGGAAGTGGGCATTCTGAGGAGGCCTTGAGGATGGGGGTAGGGACCTAAATGAGAGATAAAAACTGTCCTCCCTTTGCCAAGGTGTGGAGAAGGAGGTCCAACCCAGAGGACCTGGAGGCCCCTGTGAAGGGAAGGAAGAAAGGAAGAAGCTGGGAATGAGCTGTTGATGTGCAGAAAATACCCTTAGGGTTTAACTAGAGTTTGATGTGGTCAATCTGTCTAATGAGGAAATTGCTTTCCAAATTGAAGCTGTGACCAGGGATTATGCCTTTGGGTTCACACAAATCTTCCTTCTGTTTCAGGAAGTGGAGTCAATAAACCAAGGAAACTTTAGGCTTGTGTGACAGAAGGCACAAATTGGCCCAGGGATACTGGATCTAGGGCTGGTGATTGAAGCCAAGAGATGGAATGTGCAATCAGAGTAAGAGGGAAGGGAACTGTATTGTTTGCCGGCATCTCTCTCCCCTGTGTTAGGAAATTTATGTATATTATTCAATGAAATCTTCAGAGCAAATCTGCAAGACAGATGTCACCTAGACTTGACAGATGAGGAAATTGGCTCAAAAGGATTGAGAAAGGAATTAGAAGCCCACCAAATGGTATGGAAATTGTTTTAAACTCAAAGCAACTGAACAGAGGGCAGCCAGAGAAAGAAACATTATCTAGACTTCTTCAGAACCTCTGAGAGAAAATACAGCTGTCCTGACTGAAAGAGGATTTCCTGCTTGAAAGAAGACTGACCCTAAACACTGGGAAGTGCAAACTGAGCTGCCATAAACCACCCAAGGGGAAATTTCCAACCAGGAAGGAAATAAACTGTCTATTCCCATTAGCATCAAAAAGACCCATAGAAAGCCGAGCACAGTGGTGAGCACCTGTAGTGTCAGTACTTGAGAGTCTGAGACAGGAGGAATGCAGGTTCGAGGCCAGCCTTAGCAATTTTTAGTGAGACCTTCCACAACTTAGCAAGACCCTGTTTCCAAATGAAAAACAAAATAGGGCTAGAGTGTAGCTCAGAGATAGAATGTCCCTGGGTTCAACACACACACACACACACACACACACACACACACACACACACACACACACCATAAAAAGAATGCTTTAAATTCAACAGTTAGAAGACAGGTGTGGTGGCGCATACCAGTAATCCCAGTACTTGGGAGGCTGAGACAGCAGGTTTACAGCCAGCCTCAGCAACTTAGTGAGGTCCTCTGCAACTTAGTGAGACCCTTATTCAAAATAAAAAATATAATAGGTCTTGGGGTATGGCTTTAAGGTAGAATGCCCCTGAGTTCAATCCCCAGTATCACACGCTTGTCATCCCAGTACTTGAGAGGCTAAGACAGAGAGATTGCAGGTTTGTGGCCAGCCTCAACAATTTAGGCTGTCAGCAATTTAGTGAGACCCTGTTTCCAAATAAAATATAAAATAGGGCTGGGGGTATAGCTCAGAGGTAGAATACCCCTGGGTTCAATCCCTAGTACCATCAAAGGGAAAAAAATCCATAGAGTTGGGCATGGTGGCACATGCCTATAATCCCAGTACTTGGGAGGCTGAAACAGGAGAATCCCAGGTTCAAAGACAGCTTCGGGAATTTAGCAAGACCCTGTTTCCAAAAAAAAAAAGAGCTGGAGTTGGGGTAGAATGCCACTGGGTTCATCCTCTTGTACCAAAAACTAATTTGGAATTCCACTATACTTGTTAGATGTTTGTGTGTGATTTTTCACAGATAAAACATATCCAACACACATACATGCACACAAAGAGCGGTGCTTTTATTTTGGTTTTGGTGACACATTCTATTTCTTGAAATCTGCAGGGCACAAAGACAAGCTCTTACTAGGGAGATAGGTTCCTTGGGTGCCACTGTAGGATTCGAGAGAATTCAGACATCGATATTGCCCATCATCACTGTCAACTTAATCAAGACTATACTACTTTAAAATTAAAAATAATTTCACATTTGAGTAGGTCCTCCATTAAAGCTTAGCCTTATATATGATCCATAACATGTATAAATACGGGAAATTTTACATATTTTTATTCCTAAATTTTTGTTTATGTTACATTTTCTTATTCCTATTAAAGAGACAAATTCATATTTTAAAAATATAGAGAATAGCAAAAAATATTATCCTGGGGATTGAACCCAGAAGCATTCTACCTCCAAGCTACACCGCCAGCCCTATTTTTTTTTTTTTTTTTTTTTTTTTTTGTGGTACTGGGGATTGAACTCAGCGGCATTCTACCTCCGAGCTACACCCCCAGTCCTATTTTTTATTCTTTATTTTGAAACCAAGTCTCACTAAGTTGCGGAGTGCCTCACTAGGTAGCTGAGGCTGGCCGCGAACCCGGATCCTCCGGTCTCAGCCTCCGAATGCTGGGATTACAAGCGTGCGCCACCACGCCCGGCTCGCCAGCCCTATTTTTTTAAACAGGTTTTAGCCAAGTTGCTGAGGGTCTCCATTAAGTTGCTGCGGCTGGCCTTGGAACTGTGATCCTCCTGTATCATAAGATTACAGGCATGAACCACCACGCTCAGCTCAAAAGATACTTTTATAAAGAAGAAAAAGCTTCCCTATTTCCACTGCCAGATATGAGCAATTTTAACAATTTAATGTTAATGGTTTTTCTTTCTCCTTTGTAGTGAGGGATAACACACACAAAGAGAAGTGTACAAGAGACCGAGCTGATGCAAAGCAAACACAAATGTAACCGCACAAGTCATAAAATAGAACAGTCTTCACTTCTAAGGCAAAAGTATTTGTTTTAAATTTTACTGTAAAAATTTTTACTCTGATAATGAATGCTGCAATAAGTTGTTCATCATACATATTTTAGAAAAAAAACACATCAAAACATTTTGCCATCAAAACATCTAATGGATTTTTTTTTTCTGTAGTGGGGATTGAACTTAGGGGCATTCTACCACTGAGCTACACCCCCAGCCCCATTTTTTTTATTCTTTATTTTGAAACAGGGTCTCAAGGTCTCTAAGTTGCAGAATGCCTCACTAGGTAGCTGAGGCTGGCCGAGAACCCGGATCCTCTGGTCTCTACCTCCCAAATGCTGGGATTATAAGCATGCGCCACCATGCCCGACTTCTAATGGAATTTAGTTTAGGCGTTAGTGTATATGTGTATATGTGTCAGTGCATATATCCTAGTTATTATACTCAAACATAGCTAGACACATCCAAGATGCTTTACAGTTACAAATTGATTTATATCCTTAATAAACACATAAATTTATTTAGAGTCTATTTTCTAATCATAAAATGATTATGAAACTTGTAGAAAATTTTAAAAAATTAAAATTATTCTCCAATTTTTCCTCTTATAAGCAACTTGCAACATATAACATTGTAATTAAAATTAAGACCACAGAGTTACATTTCTAGATTTTTGGAAAACCATGACACTCAAACCAATTCTTCTCATTTAAAGCAACTTGAAATGTTATAGTAAGTAACTGTGACCTGACATGGTGTCACACACCTGTAATCTCAGTACTTGGGAGGCTGAGACAGAAGGATCACAGGTTCAAGGCTACCCTCAGCAACTTAGCAAGACCCTCAGCAATTTGGTGAGACCCTGTTTCAAAATAAAATGTAAAATAGTGCTGGGGGTGTAGCTTGGAGGTAGAACACCCCTGGGTTCAATCCTCAGTACTACAAAAACAGAACAAAATAAAAATAAGAAAAAGGGGACTGGGTTATAGCTCATATGTAGAGTGCCCTTTGGTTCAATCTCTAGTACCAAAATAAAATCAAATAAATAAGCATCAAAAAAGCTGTACTTCAAGTTTGGTGTGATCGATGCAGAATTTGGTGGCACAGCTAGCCCAGACTCTGTCACACAGGGCAACCACAATGTATGATAACCATAGGCTAATACAATTCATACTCTGGAGCTTTCCCCAAAGCCCTGGAGAATGGGGCCAATGTTCTTTTTCCCAAAAAGATATCAAATGAGACCAAAAGAGATGGTTTGTTTACCAGCAGTTTCATGTGTACTGACAGAGAGAGGCTCCGGAGATCAGCCTTCCTGATGACACACCTGCTTCCCCGGGTCGACAAGCAGCTCCAGAGATGTCATCGGTTCCTGAGACCAGAGAAATAAATAAAATTAAAAAATATAAGCTCACACAAGTACATTTTGGCCGTGGAACACATGGTCAGTAAAACGTCTGCAATCTTTGTTCATTTGTAAAAGCTTCAAGTACCTTTCTGTACAGCCTATTCCAGAGAGATGTTTCATTAGCAAGCACCACAGTAGAGTGGTTATGACCACAGGCTCTGATTCCGGCAATATTCTTTTGTAATCTGTTTGGAAAGAAAATAGCTCTTTTCTTTCATTTTATTCAGGTTATTTAGTTCAGGACCTTTTTTCCTATGTTTTGAGTGTTCCCAATTACACGAATGTTCTCTAGGAAAGGACACAAAGTAGATGTTTATGAGCTTCGCAGTAGCTTTTATCTGACAACTTTCCATACCAATCTGTATCTCAGAAAGAATCATTCTTGACATATGTGTGTGTATGTCTGTGTACATATATAGAGAGAGGAGAGGAGAGGAGAGGAGAGGAGAGGAGAGAGGAGTGAATCCAGAGGCATTCTACTTCCAAGCTATACCCCCAACCCTTTTTTAATTTTCATTTTGAAACAGCTAAGTTGCTAAGCACCTCACTAAGTTGCTGAAGCTGACCTCTAACCTGTGATCCTCTTGTCTCAGCCTCCCAAGGACTCGGATTACAGTCGTGTGCCACCATGCCCAGATCTTGACTTTTTAAAAAAAGACTTGCTTGCCTGTTTTATGCAATCACCAAGGAATCTGTAAAGAAATTCCAATTGCCGGGGCATGGTGGCTCATGCCTATAATTCCAGTCCATGGGAGGCTGAGATAGGAGAATAGCAGGTTTGAGACCAGCCTCAGGAACTTAGCAAGCCTCTTAACAACCTGAGACATTCTTTGTTTGTTTGTTTTAAAGGGGGGCTGGTAGTGTAGCTTGGAGGTAGAACACCCCCCCCAGGTTCAATGGTTCAATCCCCAGTATCACAAAAAAGGGAGGAAAATTCCAATTGTGTGTAAGACACTTCACATATCTGTGGTGGCCTTGACACGTGGTGAAATTGAGAAGGATTCAAAAGGCC
This sequence comes from Graphiurus murinus, assembly GCA_004027655.1. NCBI lineage: Eukaryota > Metazoa > Chordata > Mammalia > Rodentia > Gliridae > Graphiurus > Graphiurus murinus. The sequence goes on along the minus strand of PVLC010018889.1, from coordinate 24,165 downwards.
TAACTGTGACTTCTCCCCCTACTCTTGTTCCAAGGATAGGGAAGGTCTGGGAGGCAAAGAACACTCCTTATCAGAAGTAACAAGCACAGTTCCTGCTTGTCCTTTACTAGCAAGTTCCATGCATGACCCTGCTGGCCCACAGAACTATTGAAACAAGCCAGGAAAATCCCATGGGAAACTGCAGCACCCTACCTTCTTAATACTACAAGGCCTGCCTCCACTCCCCTGGACATCTACTTTGTTCCCAAGAACGACTTCATGTGACCCATTCCTCCAGAATGTGGCAGGTGACAGATAAATGCTTCAGCTTTGAGTGTCCTGTGCTTGGCCATCTCTGGAACCCAAGGATGGGAATGCTTCCCTCACTGATGGAGTGAAGAGGACATTTCCTTATTGCTATCACAAAAACCTTGTGACATAAGAGACTTTATTCCAATTTGACTGATGAGAAAAATTAAGATTCAGAAAAAAAATGGATGCCTGGCTCCCAATCACATAGCTGAGGTTCGAAGATTAGATTTGAATTCTCCCCTTTCACACTTCAACATCTGTACTCCTGTTAGCCACCATATCTCGAATTTCCAAAACGATCTGTTTATTTTCAATAAAAATTTATTAAACTTATTTTAAAGGGTCCATATTAAAATAAGCAAACAGCCAGGGGCAGTGGTGCACACCTGTAATTCCAATCCTTGGGAGACTGAGACAGGAGGATAGCAGGTTTGAGGCCAACCTCAGCAACTTAGCCAGGCCCTCAGCTACTTAGCCAGACTCTGTTTCAAAATTTAAAAATGAAGCCAGGCATGGTGGCACATACCTATAATTCCATTACCTGAGAGGCTGAGTCAGGAAGATTGCAAGTTCGAGGACAGCCTCAGCAATGTAGTAAGACTCTCACCAATGTAGCAAGACCCTGTTTAAAAGCAAAAAAAAATTTTAAGGCTGGAGGTATATCTTGGAGGTAGAATGCCCCTGGGTTCAATCCCCAGTACCACAAAGGGAGGGAGGGAGGGAGGGAGGGAGGAAGGAAGGAAGGAAGGAAGGAAGGAAGGAAGGAAGGAAGGAAGGAAGGGAGGGAGGAGGGAGGGAGGGAGGGGAAAATAAAAAGAAAGAAGAAAGAGAGGGAAAGAAAGAAGAAATAAAGAGAGGGGAAGGAAGGAAGGAAGGTAGGAAGGAGGGAGGGAGGGAGGGAGGGAGGGAAGGAGGGAGATGGGGTAAAACTTAGAGTAGAATGCCCCTAGGTTCAATTCCCAGTCCCATAAAATAAAAATAAAAAGGCTGAGAGTGTATCTCAGAGGTAAAATCCCTTTGGTTCAATCCCCAGTACCAAAAAGAGAATATAAACAAATCAGACATTAGTTTAACTATAAGGGAAGATTTTTGTCACAATGATCCCATACTTGTGACTATATTTCCCAAAATGTTGTGAGATGGACTTTGTCTTCTCCTTGTGGTGAATATTCTTTGTAGCCACTTCCTTTTTCTCCCCTGAATTCAGTAGCTAGACACCTGGGGGGGAAATATATATGTGTGTGTGTGTGTGTGTATATATGTATGTATGTATGTATTTCCCCTCCCCCAGACCTCCTTGTCAATAGGAATTTCAGTGTTTTATGTGTTCTGCTGAAAAGGTAGCCTCCAGTGAGATTTGGAAGGTGCAAGGGAAACAGAAGCTGTTTTTCTTTCCAGCTGTAGTGGTTTGTGTGTTGAGTTTGGAAAGCATGAGTTTTGCAGCAGCTTCTGTTTTTCCTTACCGGCCACCTGTGTCAGAGCTGCAAAGGACTAGTGGAATTTGCTATAATTTTCTGACATCTGAGTGAAAGCAGAAACTCCTACTCTAATTCTGTGGCAAAGAACCTGAAAACTAGAGATGACTTCCCCCATCGACCTCACTCACAGGATTCATTTATAAAAAACTTTTAATTCACCCAGATGTAGTGGCAGCAAGCCTATACTTCCAGTACTTGGGAGGTTGAGATAGGAGGAGAGAAGTTTCGAGGCCAGAATGCAGTAATTTAGCAAGACCCTTTTTCAAAATAAAAATTTAAAAATAGGACTGAGAGTATAGTTCAGAGGTAGAACACTCCTGGGTTCAATCCCCAGTATCATAAAAACTATTTAATTCCACATATTAAATCTAACCCACTGGTGGAGCTCAGTGATAGAGCGCTTCTCTGGCAGGCATGGGGACCTTAATTCAATCCCCAGCACTAGGAAAAAAAAATCTCACTCACTATTAGCTATGTGATTCTCTTCCTATAATATACCACTGTATCTTTTGGCTTATTTTTCACTCATTTCTGCTGATAAATGAATCAATTTTGATCTTTCTCTAAGCCGCATATTGCATGATCATTCCCCAAACTAGGTCTTCAACAAGGGATCTTCTCAGAATCTTTTTTTTTTTTTTTGCAGTACTGGGGTTGAACCCAGGGGCATTCTACCTCCAGGCTACACCTCCAGTCCTATTTTTATTCTTTATTTGGAAACAGGTCTCACTAAGTTGCGGAGGGCCTCACTAAGTAGCTGAGGCTGGCCGTGAACCTGGATCCTCCGGTCTCAGCCTCCCAAGTACTGTTCTCAGAATCTTTATTCCTTGTAGGGGGTGACTGGAAACCTAGCAATTATTTCTCCCTCTCACAAAAGTTTAAACAAAATTCCCTGTCATGACATAACTGAAACACTGGTATGGTTCAAGTTAAAATTTGTTCTAGCCAGGCACAGTGTTGCTCACCTATAATCCCAGTACTTGGGAGTCTGAAACTGGAGGATCACAGGTTTGAGGACAGCTTCTGTAACTCTGTGAGGCCTTCTGCAACCTAGCTAGACTTGTTTCAAAATAAAAAATAAAATAGGGCTGGGGGAGTAGCTTGGAGCTAGAATGTTCCTGGGTTCATTACCCAGAACCAAAAAGAAAGAGATTTGAAAGGTACAAATCTTTCTGGGGATCTGTAATCAGAAGGAAAGAAGGGAGGGAGGGAGGTTGGCTGGTTAATGAGATAGTTGGAGAATCTGGGAAGAAAACTCTGTAGTAAGGAGTTAGTGGAATCTCTTAATGGAAATTATATCACAAACTTTGCAGAACCTATGAGAGAGAAAAGAGAAGGGAACAAATGTAAGTGTTGGGATGATAGTCAGCGTGGATGCTAGCTATGCAAGTCTTGTGTACACAGTAACCTTGAGATTGAATGATTGATCTGGGATAATTTGCTTATTGTCCTAATCCTTGTAAAATCTGTAATGATATGCATTTTCACTCTTCAAACTGGTACTTGGTATTTTCTCTCTTTTCTTCTTGATCAATTAGGCCAGAGGTTTATTAATCTTGCCTATCAAAAAAACATTTTTTTACCCAATGTGATGGCACACACCTGTAATCCCAGTACTTGGGAGGCTGAGACAAGAGGATTACAGGTTCAACAACATAGAGAGCACCTAGTGAGACCCTGTTTCAAAACAAAAAATAATAAAAGGGGCTGGGGTGTATCTTGGAGGTAGAATGCCCCTGGGTTCAATCCCCAGTATCACCAAAAAAAAAAAGAAAAAGAAAAAGAAAAAAGCTGCAGCAGTTTTTACGTTGTTCAATCTCTCTGTATGGAGGTACCACAGGTTGTTTATACATCCACAGATTTATAAGTATTGAATTATTGCCTGGTTTTGGCTATTAAGAAAAATTCCATTAAATATATTTATCAACAAGCCTTCATGGAGACGTATGTTTTCATTTAATTTGAGTAAATTCCCAGGAGTACAACCAGACGGTAAGTTTGTTTTGTCCTTTAAGAAGCTGCCAAACTGTTTTCTAATGTGGCTGCCTCATTTTGTATCCCAGCCCACACCATATAAGGGTTCCAGTTTCTCCACATCCTATAACTTCATAACTTCATATTGCCCATCACTTTCGCTATAGTCACTCTAGTAGAAGTGAAATGGTTCATATTTGCATTTCCATAATGAATAAAGATGAGCTTCCTTTTATGTGCTTATTGTATATTCATGTATCTTCATTGGTTAAATATTTATTAAAATGTTTTGATCATTTTAAATTGGTTCATTTGTTCTTTTATTATTTTGCTATAAGATTTCTTTTATGTATTTAGGATACCAGTCCTTATCAGGTACATGATTTACAAATATTTCTTCTAATGTGTGGCTTGCCTGTTCTTTTTGTGGTGTCTCTTTTTTTGGGGGGGTCAGATACTAGGGAGTCAACTCAGGGGTATTCTATCTCTGAGCTACACTCCAATCCTATTTATTTATTTATTTATTTATTTATTTATTTATTTATTTATTTATTTATTTATGTCCTGGGGATTGAACCCAGGGGCATTCTACCTCTGACTACATCCCCAGCCCTATTTTTAAATTTTTATTTTGAAACAGGGTCCCACTAGATTGATGAGAGTCTCATTACTTGCTGAGGCTGACTACCAACCTGTGATTCTCCTGTCTCAGCCTCCCAAGTACTGGGATTACAAGTGTGTGTCACCATGCCCAGTTTATTTATTTTATTTATTTTATTTTGAAACAGCATCTCGCTAGGTTGATGAAAGTCTCACTACCTGCTGAGGCTGACCTCGAACCTGTAATCCTCCTGTTTCAGCCTTCCAAGTACTGGAATTACAGGTATGTGCCACCACACCTGGCCTTGTGTATTTTGAAGCATATAAGTATTGAGGTTGACAAACCACAATTTATCCTTTTTCTCTTTTATGGAATATTATTTTTAGCATCATATGCAAGAGATCTTTATCTAAATTAGGTTATGAAGAATTCATTCTATGTTTTATTCTAATACTATTATAATTTTAGCTATTATATTTAGAGTTACAATGTGCTAGGAGTTCATTTTTTTCTGTGATGTGAAGACTCTAATAACACTGCCACCAACATACTTGGATCAAATAACCAAACAAAACTTAACTTGATTTCCATGTGTATAGCCAGTTGCCCAGATGGGGAGGTAGAGGTTCCTCAATTAGTCTTGCTGATTCTGGCAGGAGGGGCAGGGGAAGTATAGTGGTTAAGTGGACTAGCCCAAACTAGTACTGCTTTGTTAAGTCTCTTTGCCTCTGTGTCAAGTTGGATGCTCAGCTCACTACTGGATCCTACTGGCACTACCCTGGTAGAGCAATCAGCACTAATTGATTCCTCCAGAGGAGTGGGAGATCAAACTCCCTAATGCAGAGGTACTGTCCAACCAACACCATCACTGTCACTGCTTGCTTTCATCAGAACATGGAAGATCAGTATCCCTCTCCACCTACTGAAATCCTTCTGTGGAACAACCAGAGCATTGGTACTTCTGCCATATGGTGTAACCAAATACTTCCTTCACTGGGGGTCCCTTCCTTCATTGTCCCATCTGGGGTGCCAAAATGATATGGAGTGTCTCCTTTTATTAGGTTCTTGTCCAGTGGATTTTGACAAATGAAGTCCAAGGACTAATAAAGGGTATAGAAATATGAACGTTTATCTGTAAGCCATGGAAAGATAGAAAACAAAAATAGCTCCCCACACACAGGGGAAAGGAGTCCCTGAAAGAGAGTAACTGTTGAAGTTCTTGGGAGGTGAACATTTATACATTCTTGTAGTTCCCAATCTGCTCTTTTGTGACTGGTCAGAATTGGGTCTTAGGGAACCAACGTCTTTTGACCAGTTTTAATCTTTATTTTGAATCATTATCTCCTGGGCTGGTGGACTCAAATCTCCTGGCACCACTTGCCTGCTCACCTCCCCCCATCCTTGCTTACACAAGTTGTCCTCAGAATGCAGTCCACAGAACAAACTGAAGTTTTGTTCTATAGTCCTTGCCTAGCCATGTTACCTTTATATCTTACTAATCTTCCCTGTTTTTTTTTTTTTTTTTTTTGCGGTACTGGGGATTGAACCCAGGGACATTCTACCTCCGAGCTACATCCCCAGCCCTATTTTTTATTCTTTATTTTGAAACCGGGTCTCACTAAGTTGCGGAGTGCCTCACTAGGTAGCTGAGGCTGGCCGCGAACCCGGATCCTCCGGTCTCAGCCTCCCAAATGCTGGGATTACAAGCGTGCGCCACCACGCCCGGCTCCCTGTTTTTGTTCTTTGTACAGATGGACTCTTTTAACCCTTCCTGTTCCCAAGTTCTCTGCCCTGCCTCCTGTCCTCTCTGTGATCAAGTGACTCTAACTGCTGTTAGGGAAATGGGCCACAGATCTTTTCTGGCTGTTTTGAGCTGGTGTTGTTGGAGTATTGCATTCAGGATTTCATCAGGGGGTAGACAATCTAGAGGACCATGGGAGAATCCTTCATGTGTGTTGTTTTGTTTGCAGTACTGGAGATTGAACCCAGGGGCTTTCTACTTCTGAGCTCCACCCCCAGTCCTACTTTTTATTCTTTGTTTTGGAACAGGGTCTCACTAAGTTGCAGAAGGCCTCACTAAGTTGCTGAGGCTGGCCACAAACCTGCAATCCTCCTGTATCAGCCTCTCAAGTACTGGGATTACAAGCGTGCACCATCACGCCCGGCATGTGTGGTTTTGTTTTCATAACTGTCTGTAACTAGAGGGCTAAAGGTCAAGGCCTCAGAATATGATGATCTGTAGGTAGCTTTTTTCTGACTGTTCACACTTGTGGTATGCCCATCCGACTAAACTTGTGGTCAGAGTTGTTGAATTGATGTTTACAAGCCTGGTTATCTTGGTTTGTTGGTTAACAAAGTCATTCATCTGTTTCTCTATGGTATTGTGGTTGCAGTGGGCATCTACATGAAGAAAAAAAGCTACCACTTTAGTACATTGTACAATAATCCAGATATCTTGCCATAATGTATTTTCCTACAACTCTTTACTTTAGACCATCTACCTATTAGCATTTTAAATTGGAGGCCAGGTGGCCAACACATTTGCAATAGGCCATGAGTCATTATATATAACACTGTGAAAAGTCCTTGTGGCACAAAGCCTGAAGCACAGCATACAACTTCCTATTATGAGACCACTTGTCTTTCTGTTTTTTACATATTTCGTAGAGTCATCTGTAAATCAAGCATGTTAATATAACTTAGTATAAACAGGTTCTTTGTTCTTTAGGATTTTGAAGAGAACTCATAGAACCTCCAGGAGTTTACAGGAATAGGAAATCTCCCCTTTTTGTAGTATCTGGTGTTCCTACAAAACCTCAAGAGCAACACTTTTAACTTGATAGCATCTTATAGGGACTTAGCTGGAAGGAGCTTTTGGGCATCAGTGTCACATCTTATTTCTATGCTAGATGAAAGATTAGCTCCTCGCACACTTGTCAGCTCCACCAGGTTGGGGAATTAGAGGGCTGTCACTGTCAAGGGGGAGGTGCAGCTTTTCTTCTGAGGTTTGAGGAAAGTGGGGCTGGTTTAATAAAAAAAAGTTTTCCTATTGTCAGGCTCCCCTTTCCAAGTCTTTTGGCTAAGGAGAATAGCTTTCCTTTGAGCTTTGTGTTTGTTCTTAGTGGTGGGTCCAGATTGGAGGCCTCTGTGAAGTCTTGTCTGTCTTGACTCTATGAGGGATCAATAGGTAGCCAAGGAAACCCAGAAATATCTTCCCATGTTATTCCTCAAGCCTTAGGGTCCCTCATAAGCTTGACAGTTTTCCACCATTTGGGTGGTTTTTGTTTGGGGGGGGGCTTTTGGAGGGGTACTGGGGATTAAACCTAGAGGCATTTTACCTCCAAGCTACATCTACAGCACTTTTTATATTTATTTTTGAAAAAGGGACTTGTTAAGGGGCTTCCTAAGTTGTTGAGGCTGGCATTGAACCCTCAATCCTCCTGTGTCAGCCTCCCAAGGACCTGGATTACAGGCATGATTCTCCTGTGCCAGCCTCCCAAATGCTGTAATTATAGGCGTGTGCCACAGGACCCAGCTCAGACATTTACCATTCCTTTGTATTTTTCTTGATTGTACAGTTTAAAATTTTCCTTTCCTACAATTTTCTTAAGTTTGAAAAAACATTTTTAGCATTAAATTAGACCAGATCTTTCAGCAATAAACTGTATTACTATTTCCTTCCTCTAAGCATGTCATTATTTCATTACTATTCCTTAAGGGCATGTTTTGTTGAGTATCGAGTTTTTGGGTTGAAAGTCATTTTCTTCCAGCACTTTAAAGATACTGTAGTATCTTCTGGTTTCCAGTCTCCATGGTTTGTGTAGTCATTTGTATCATTGTCCCCTTCTACACATTGTATTACTCTTTACTGGCCACTTTCAAGGTTTTATTTTTCTTTATCTTTGGTTTTTAGAAACTTAATTATGATTTTTCTTCAATGTTGCTCTTTCCTGTAATTCAGGAAGCTTCAGCAATTATTTCTCAAATATGTTTTCTGTATCAACATAGAGAGTCCAATGCGTGCCATGATTTCTGAGTCTCTGTTCATTTTACATCAATCTTTTCCTTCTCTGGTCATGTGATTCCATAATTTTATTTATCTCACTTCCCGTAACTGTGTGTCATCTTCTTTCTTCCATTGAATTCATCCAGTGTATTTTTAGATTTCAGATATTTAATGTTTTATTTATAAATTTTCCATTTGTCTCTATAAAAATTTTCAAATTCTCTGCTTAGAAATTCCATCTTTCATTTCAACAGCATTTACCTTTACAACTCCTTCACTCCATGGAGCATGATTATAATGGCTGCTTTAAAATCTTTTACAAGTCTAACATCTAAATCACCAGCATTGGCATAGTTTGCTTTGTTCCTTACATCATTTTCTCAAATTTTCCTGGGTCTTGATATGTAGTGTAATTTTGCATTATATTCTTGGCATTTTGAATATTATGTTGTTAGACTCTGGGACCTATTAATATCTTCTGGAGATTGCTTCTGTTTTTTCTTGCTGTGTCAGTTTGTGTTAGCTAGATCAACCTAGTTAGGTTCAGACTAAAGGTTCCATTTTACCCTTGTTGGGTGATTATTCTGTTTCTGGTTCAGATTGCAAAGAAATCGCTATGATGCCTTGACTATCCCCCCACACCTGTCTCAGGATTTTGTCTGAGACTTGTTTGGTGGCTGATATCATAGTTTAAAATTGTTTACTATGCTGCCTTTGGTCAATCCAGCATATGCATAACTTAACAAGAAGCCTACAATTTGTGTGTGTGTGTGTGTGTGTGTGTGTGTGTGTGTGTGTGTTACTGAGAATTGAACCCAGGGGCATTTTACCTCCGAGTTACACCCCCAGCCCTTTTATTTTTTATTTGAAAAAAGGGTCTTGTTAGGTTGGTGAAGGTCTCATTATGTTGCTGAGGCTGGCCATGAACCTGCAATCCTCCTGTCTCAGCCTTGCAAATACTGGGATTCCAAGCATCTGCCAACATGCCCAGCTAAACCTACAGTTTATACAGATTGATTCACACAATTAGGAGACTACCTTGTGAAGTTATTTCCCCTCCAACATCCCCATCCCATACTCCCCAGCTTCTGTGGTACCTTTTACCAATCCTCTGTCCAGAAAGATAGGGGTTTTCTAGGATTTTTAATTACTCATGCCACCATGTAGAATTTTAGCCTGTGGGTTCAAATTTTCTCTAGCTGAGAGTGGCTCGGGGCTAGGTATTCATTTCCTCTTTTCTAGCAATAGCTATTTCTAAGGTTTCTCTCTCTCTCTCTCTCTCTCTCTCTCTCTCTCTCTCTCTCTCTCTCTCTCTTACTCCATTTGATGGGCAGAACAAAAGGAACAGCTCCATTTCCTAAATGGCTTTTTACCTTGCAGAAGGTACCCATTCTTTCTCGTAGCATCTCTCATTTTTGTTGGGCTGCAAACTCCATTCCCTTCAAAGGATATTTGGAATGATAGGATTCAATCCTTGTTAGTTTCAAAGAGATCCTCTTCACTTTGATAAAGTATACTTTTCATGGGAGCTATGCTGGAGATGCCTGCATTTTCTAGCAAAACATGCATTAGAGGTGATTAACTATTTCAGGAGTAAATACATGTGTATCTCAGCAACTCTAACATATTTGAATTGTTTTAATCTAAAACCGAGTCTTTATCCATATGTGGTGAAATGGAAAATGGTTTGTAGCACTCCAATTAACTGTGTGCCAAAAAACTGTGCTTAGCAGGATAATGAAACATTTTCTCATTTTCAAAGAACTTAAATACATGTTTAGCTTCCTCAATATTAAAAGCTAATTTGAAAAAATATACCTTTCTATATGGGTCTATAGCACATGGTTTGTCCCCATTTCTGTGATTCTTTTGGAGTATCTTGAGTTCATTCCAAATACCTAAGTCCTTGAGATAGAATTTTCAAACCACTGTTATAAACATTGTAACATCTCCTCCCTCCTCACTCTCTACAATAGTCTCTTCAGGACAATTTTGATGACCACTACTTTTCAATGAATTGTAATTTAACATGTTTATCTTGTTCCCTTTTGCCAAAACATTGCTAACTACAGCTAAACAATGTTGCTCTCAGAACAAAATAATCTCATAACCAAAGGCAAAATGCAAATGGAAATCAGTAGTTAAGCATAAAATGTACTTTTAGAGAACAATGTAGTATTGTTTCCTACTATCTATTGCACTTGGAATGTAAGATTCCACTACTTTTCTAAACATTATTCTGGAAATCTAAAAGACTCTTTTTTTTTTTTTAGTACTGGGGATTGAACCCAGGGGCATTGTTCCTCAGAGCTACACCCCCAGCCCTTTTTGCTTTTTATTTTGAAGCAGAGTCTTGCTAATTCACTGAGGCTCTCACTAAATTGCTGAGGCTGGCCTTGAACCTGCAATCCTCCAGTCTCAGCCACCCAAGTACTGGAATTACAGCTGTGCGTCACCACGTCTGGCAAGTATGAACATTTTTTTGACGAAATGTGTAGCTCCAAGGCAGATCCAGGCAGGCAGCCTGTATGGACTCACACAAACACACATAATACAGTATAAATGTTTCATAAAAATCCAACATTGGGAATATTTATGTCCTAATGAGGGAAAACTGTATCAAGAAAACAGGGATATCTGAAGCCTCTAAACACTGATTGTAGATCAATTGGCTCTGACCTGATTTACACAGAGATGTTGATGGGCTGGGGGTGTAGTGCAGTGACATAGTGTTTGCCTTGCATGCCCAATGCCCTGGGTTTGGTTTCTAGCACTGCAAAAAGAAAACAAAAATACTTATGCTCTAATTTAATCTTCACAGAAACCTTATAATGTATGTACTAGTTTTGTGTGTGTATGGTACCAGAGATCGAACTCAGAGGCATTCTACCTTTGAGCTACACTCCCAGCCCGATTTTATTTCTATTTGGAAATAGGGTCTCACTAGGTTGATGAGAGTCTCACTACTTGATGATGCTGTCCTTGAACCTGTGATCCTCCTATTGAAAGAATAATTTTAGTTAGCTAGGAATATTAGTAGTTTGAGTTTGCCTTTTAGTGAAATAAGTTTCCAAGTAAGTTGCTGTAGGCCTCACACTGGTACCCTGCAGGGTCTGATAAGTTGAAACTTGCCGGCCTCACCCTCTGGGGAAAAGCCTGAGTGGGGACCCCCACCCACTCTGGGAACCCCGCAATACTGATAACCCCAGCAAACCCCCCGGAGAGAGCAGGCCCGTGAGACTGGAATAAGCCCTGAGTATCCATGGGGAGGCCGAAAGGGCCAAGTAAAGACCAGATGGCCCAGATAACCTGATTAACAGCTTGACCCGGGCAGGGGGAAAAAGCAGGACATACTATAGATAAGACACGCTTCCCGCTTTTTGATGAATGTTCCAATTCTATAGGTTTGCTGTGTTTAAAAGTTTAAATAATCCAATCATGTATGTGCATACTTCCCGCCCTTGAATATGCCAGCGCTTGTGTGACTATGCATTTTTTGACTATAAAATACGCCTGAATTCGCTGGTTTCTGAATAAAACCTCCCTCCTGCGGTTGCATCAAGATGCGCCTCCTGCGAGTGATTGGGTTCCTTGTAAGTTCTGGGTCGGAGAGGGGGCTTCTGGGGACCGTTTGGGTCTTTCATCTGGTGCGTTGGCCGGGAAACCTCACCCAGGATTAGACGACCACCCGTCACCCGAGGACGCGCTCTTGGAGGTGAGAAGGGGTACCCCAGGGAAGCTGTGCTTCCTGCTTGCTGCTTGTCTTTGCCTGCATAGGAGTTGTGCTTTGCCCTATCTGCTGCTTGTTCCTTGCCGGCCTGGCTTGTGTGATTGTTTGGCCATCTGGTTCTCTGATTTGGTATAGATTTGTAAGCGCTTCTGAATTGCAGCTGCCCCACGAGCCGTAAGGTTCGTGGGCAAGTGACCGGTAGACGTGCCTGGAGTGTCACAGGCTGCCAACCTGGGGGATACCCCAGGTGGAGAGGAGGACTAGGGACGCCTGGCCCCCTCCTATGGTGAGGACGAAGAACGAGTGAAGTTCTCAGAAAAAAAACTCCCTGGGTACCGTCCGTCTGACTCATTTTTGTGTTTGTTGAACACAAAATGTGGAAAGTATCTCTTGTTGACTGCAGGTCTGTCTTTTTGTCTCTTGTTACTTCTTTTGCATTTACCTTATCTGGCTTAGCCCAAATATAAGTTTAAAAAGTAGGCTTGTTCTGTAAGTAAAAAAAAAAGAAAAAATGGCAAAAATCTATTTGGGGTTCCCCCCCACTGAGGAATATAATGTGGTAATGTCTGATGCAGATCTGCCTCATGGTAACAGGTGGCCACCTAAGTTCATATCATTAATGATTGGCAGTTTCTGTTCCACATTTCCCACAATATGGATCTCAATGTCTGTTCATAATAAATAAATAAAAGTAAGATGTCATTAAAAGTTAACAGATTTGTTTTTCAGGGTAACAATTTGACTATATTGTTCCTATTTAATGTTTAAATTATGTTTTTTGATTGTTAAAATAATAACTCAAAGTGCTGACTGGCTGTTAAAATGGGTAAATTAAAAATATATATATTTAAGTATAAATAAGTTAAATACTAAACATCAGTTGCCAAATATAAAGTATTCTTGGCTTAACATCACCACAAGACAATATATTTGAGCCTAGTAAATGTCTTTTTATGTATAAAGAGCAGTCTAAATATGTTGTGTATCTAGGTCCATCTAAATGTATCATAAGAGCTTATAAAGGTAAAGATGCATGGCTTTTATTCGAGCTAACCAATGAGTGATCTCTTTATGTAGTATATATTATACTTGTACCTTAAGTTACTAAAACTTTTGTCATTTATGTTTAGTACCATTCAAAAATCCATCATTAAGACCTGGTTTACATCTGCTTGCCTTGATCAAGTAAATGTCTGTTATTGTGTAAAAAAGATACAACTGTCTATCAGGTAATAAGCTGATTTCTGATTATTAATATTGTCCTCTAAACCTTATAAAAATCTAGAGCTATCCTTTGATTGTTATCAATGCTGTTAACCTATATAGACTTTTATCCTTCAGAGCCGCAAATTCCAGATTTCATTCCGATGGCTAAGGTTATGTTAAAGTTAAGTTAAATATATATATATGTTAGCTTCTATATAACCATAGTGTTAACTATTACTGGCGATGATAGGGGCAAACGGGCCCCGGTGTCTCTAGGTCTGTGCTGTCTGTGGCAGAGACAAACGGGCCAGTAGTAAGTATCTCTAATCTTGTCTTCTCTAGGTTAGGGTTCGGTTTCTGGATGTGGAATCCCAGATTACTGTCCGTCTGAATCTTTCTGTCTTTTGTGAAAACCTAGGTTCAGCCATTGCTGTTTGATTTTGTCTTTCCTGCTCTTATCTCTGTTCTTCCTCGTTTACTTTAAAGCTATGGGACCTCCCTGGTTAGGTTTATCCCTAAGTATTTTATTTTTCGGGGTGCTATTGTGAGTGGAATTGCTTTCTGGATTTCTTTTTCGGTTGATTTATGGTTGGCATATAGAAAAGCTTCTGATTTTTTAAGATTGATTTTGAATCCGGACACCTTACTAAATTTGTTGATCAGTTCTATAAGTTTTTTGGTTGAGTTTGTTGGATCTTTCACTATCTCAGCCTCCCAAGTACTGGGATTACAAGCGTGTACTACCATGCCCAGCTATGTAGGTACTATTGATCATTTTCTAAATATCATCTGTGGGGAAATTGAGGGACCTCAGCCAACTAATGCAGATAGGAAATGACAGTGCTGATTTGAAATTAGGCATCAGTCTGGCCATTAGAAAACATGATCCTAACCCACTAACATATAATAATGCCTTCCCACTTTGTGCAGAGAAGAAACAGAAAGTTGTCTTATACGGAAGTAGAGACATGATAGAAAAACTTATATAGCACTTTCTGCTTTTGGGCCATTCTTTTGCCCTTCCCTTCTTTATCCTTTCCCTTTCTCTTTCCGGTCCATCAAGCTCATGTTATGGGCTATCACACATTCCTAAATCCAAGTGCTTCATACACACACACACACAACCTTGAAATAAACGCCCTAATGTGCATGATGTGCATTCACAAACACATCAAAGTCAATCGCTAAACTGAACATGAGAAGGGGGTTGGGGGGGGATGGGTTGGGAATTGGGGAAGGGTTAAATGAGAGATGTATGCATGTATGCCTCTACCAGCTTGTACCTAACAAAGGTGTATGATTACAATGCACCAATAAAAATTAAAAAAAGAAATAGCTAGCCTAGGACATACAGGGTTAAAACCACAGGAAGGATGCATCCTCTTGGCATCCTAGAGTGTCTGCAGCCCTAGCTCTCCTGGAAAGAGGAAGTGATTTGTAGTAAGAAGTACTTCCTGTATACAAAAGGTCATGGTTTTCAGGTCACTGGGAAGGGGAGAATTATGGAAAATGAGCCTTAAATTAATTCTTAAGGCTAGAGTGGGGAGAGGGGAAAATGGGGTGCAAAGCATGAAGAGAAGATGAGCTTCCCTATGTGATGTCTTAATTATTTCTACTGCATGTCAAGTGCATCGATACTTTTAGGCACCTCTGAAACACTCACAGTGACTATCAAGACAAGTTCGAGGCCAGCCTCAGCAATTTATAGTGAGGCCCTCTACAACTTCGAGAGACCCTGTTTCAAAATGAAAAAAAAGACTGGGGTATAGCTCAAAGGTAGAATGTCCCTGGGTTCAATCTCCAGTACCAAAAAAAAAAAAAAAATTCTTAGTTGGTGGGGAAGAGAAGGGTAGAAGGAGATGGTGGGCTTCTCTGTGTAATGGGCTTTATAGGTTATTTCTAATACCATACACCCATGTGACAATAAATGGCCATTACTTTGAATTTAGTGTGGATTAAAAATATAATGTATAGCATTTACTTGATAAAAATATCTGTAACTCTCTAAGCAAATAAATATATCAATCGAGATATCCCCCACCTATTTCACCTTCATGCTAGCACACTGCGCAAACTGTTCTGTACCTTGCTTCTCCATAGCAGCACGGTAACCATAGGCAACCAGAAAAAACACTAAGTATTTATCTAAGTGGGAAGTGGTTGAATGACTTGCGCCATGTCCGTGAAATTGAATATTGCAGAGACATTAGAAATGGTGATGCAGGCATATATTAAAAGAAAATTGTCTAATACAAATGAGAAAGGCAGCTTTTGAAATAGTGAAATGTGAGAGAGAGTGTGTGCGTACGTGCACAGGCGTAGTTAGACATTTAGAAAGATAGAAAAGCACAAAAAAGGACTGGCTGTGGATATCCCTGCACAATGATATTACAGATAATATGTTTCCCCTTTTTTATGTGTATTTTGTTATGTTTGGGATTTGCTGCCATGTTAATTAGTTATGTATTTGATCATTTTATTTTAATTATATAATACTTGCATATAATTTTTAAAATCAGTGAATAACAACAAGTGTAAATTTAAAGTCCCTATCATACTCCAGGTCCCTAGCCCTCAGCTTGCATTCTTTGGTTAGGACACCTAAGATTTAATAAATGAAATAGGGTTCTCACAACATAGATATATGGAGAAGAGATAATGCTATGCAAGCAGACAAGTTCACTGTACTAATATCATAGGTAAGATAAAAATCTAGTTTTTGAAAGGTAGGCATGGTGGAACATGCCTGCGATCCCGGTACTTGGGAGACTGAGACAGGAGGATTCCAGGTTCTAGGCCAGCCTCAGCAATTTAGCGAGATTCTCAACAATTTAGTAAGATCCTGTTTCAAAATAAAAAATAAAAAAGAGCTGAGGGTGTAGCTCAGAGATAGAGTGCCCCTGGATTCAATCCCCAGTACCAAAAATATCTGATTTTTTGTGTGTGAAACAAGCTCTCCCTGGCTAGTTCAGGACATCAAATGTGTACTAAGGTGGGACATAAGAAATAAAAGAAATAGAAAAGAGACATAAAGAGGAAGAAGAAAAAAATGTAACTTTAATATGAAAATCCTCTGCTAAATTCCTCACTTCCCAAGCCAGGCCTGAAATTCCCCAGTTTCTGGGAAATTTACATATCATCATTCACTTTTGATAAATATCTTGAGAACTGTTAATTGCCCCTCCTAGGAATAGTTTAGCTGGGGAGATATCAATTGATCAGACAGCAGAGGCCACACAAAAGATCCGGAAAGATAACACCAACCTCCAAAACAGGGAAACTTCACTTGTGATAATTATCTGGAGCACTGGAGCACAGTTATCCATCTCATCTCTTAATAGTTTAAGAAAAATAGATACCTATTTAACTCAGAGGTGGAATGCCCCTGAGTTGAATCCCCAGTACCCCCACCCCAACACACACACAAGAGATACCTATTGATCAGAAATTGAAGGCGGGCGCCATCAAGACCAGAAAGATAGTCCTAGCATCCTACATCATCTTGTCATTTCATGACTGATGGTATCCTCACATGTCTTCCCATGCCCATCCCTCACCAAGCTTCCCTTGCAAAAAAGAGCCTTGAACCCCCAGGTGCATCTCTTACTCTGGAAGTGGCCCACATTCTCCCTTGAATGTGTATTTCTTGCTTTCCTAAATAAATTTATGTCTATATCTCTGACTGGCTCATACTGAAATTCTTTTCCTTTGTCATTCCCACTGGACCTAAGTTGCTAGGAACTGCTCTAAACCCTTCACAGAATTAACCTGTCTCCCAAGATACCACTAACCAGGTTTGTCTTTCTTTCTGCATCTGACTGTCATTTACTGTCCTGTCAAGTATCAGCTTAAAAATGTCTTCCTTTAGGAGGCTATCCTAAACTAGAAGGGATTAACATCCTGTGTGATGTCTAAGCATCCTGAATTACTTGGATTTCAGGGCACATATGCACATTTTGCCTTACTTTCTTTTGTATTTTCAGTCTCTTTTAGCAGATAGCGTGAACCTCATTCATTTTTGCATCCTGAGATCTAATACAGTGCTCAGAAGACAGATTTGGAAAATCTATTTCATTTGGGTGCTGAAGACCAATAAAAAACCTTTGTCTCCATCCTTTCCTCATAATCCAACATAGGTTTCAGTTATTGGGAAGGCATGAAAAAAAAAAAGAGTTGACTTTTAGTGGCTGGAAGATTATGGAATTTCATTACTGATATCACAAAGTGGACCCAGATCTTATTCAGTTTCAGGAATATGAAATTGGAAACAGAATTTTGGGATCTGGGAAGGGTTTTCTTGCTCCTAAAATGACACACAGAACAAGGCAGGCTTTTTTTTTCTGTAGATGCAGTTGTCCCTACACTTGATGCCTGGAACTCTTAGTGTAGAGAAAAAACACTTTTTTTTTTGCAGTACTGGGGGTTAAACTCGGGGCTTCATGCATGCTAGGCAAGTGCTGGACCACTGAGCCACACCCTCAACATCTTTTTTTCATTTTATTTTGAAATAGGGTGTTGCTAAGTTTCCCAGGCTGGCCTCAAACTTGTGATCTCCCTGCCTCAGCCTCCCAAGTAGCTCGGATCACATGTGTGCACCACCATTCCCAGCAGAGAAAAGCATTCTAAGAGAAATATCTTTTGCTGTAGGAAGGCTCATTTCCAGGACTCCCAGAAGCAGAAACCAACTATCCTCAGATTTTAGAGAACCCTTCCAGACATTCTGAAAAAGAGTCAGCCAAAATTCTATTCCAATCACTGGGTATGATGGCACTTGCCTGTAATTCCAGTACTTGGGAGGCTGAGACAGGAGGATTGCAGGTTCGAGGCCAACCTCAGCAACTTAGAAAGACCCTCAGAAACCTAGGTAGACCCTGCTTCTTCTTCTTCTTTTTTTTTTTTTTTTTTTTTTTTTTTTTTGCAGTACTACGGATTGAACTCAGGGGCATTCATTCTACCTCCGAGCTATACCCCCAGCCCTATTTTTTATTCTTTATTTTTTGAAGCAGGGTCTCACTAAGTTGTGGAGTGCCTCACTAGGTAGCTAAGGCTGGCCGCAAACCTGGATCCTCTGGTCTCAGCCTCCCAAATGCTGGGGTTACAAGTGTGTGCCACCATGCCCGGCTCCTGCTTCAAAATTTTAAAAACTTAAAAGGGCTGAAGCTATAGTTTAGAGGTAGAATGTCCCTGGGTTCAATACCCCAGTACCAAAAAAAAAAAAAAAGGAAAATACTATTCCTATCCAGAATTGTACAATTTCCCCTAATATCCACTGAAGGTTAGGATTCCTATCTGCTGTGGTCCTGTGAAAATATATGTAAACTATTGGCAGTCCTTGCAGCACAAATGTAAATAGGTCCAGGACTTAGTATTTTAGACAAAAGAGATAAGCCAGAAAGGGAAACAATTCTGCTCCCAGCCCTAAATCTCCCCCATCCCTGACTTGTGAATAGAATAAAATGCCAGGGGTTTCCTCTGTACTGATGCTGTAGCATGGGCATGATGCATGGGCACAGTGTGAATGGCTCTGCCTGGCTTATGACAGGTATGCCTGGGTCACCAAGATTCCTGTCCAGGCAGACCAGGAAGAGTAGTATTAAACCATAGGGCTTCATTGTGATTGTGTGAATTGAACTCCAGCTCCAGCAGCTCCAGTTGATGTCCACAGCACATAAACTCCAGTCCTTCAGAGAAAACATAGGACTGGCCTGCTCAAGGAGGACAAGTTTGAAAATCTCCAACTGCACTATTTTGGGCAGATCTGTTTTCGGACAGAATAGAGAAAAATTATTTATTTATGGTTAATTACTAATAATGTGTATTGCACTTTAATAAAATGAAAACTAGGATATATTGAAATCTTATTCTATGCCCAGTGAAGTCATGAGTGCAATAATGATAACAATATTAAAAATGACAATGACTGCTGGGCGTGGTGGTATACCCCTCTAATCCCAGTACTTGGGAGACTGAGACAGGAGGATCCCAGGCTCAAGGACAGCCTTAGCAAGTAGTGAGAATATCCTTAACCTAGGGAGACCCTCTTTCAAAATAAAAATAGAATAGGCCTGGGGGTCTAACTCGGAGGTAGAATGCTCCTGGGTTCAATCCCCAGTACCATAAATTAATTAAGGTAAGTTAAAATTTTAAAAAGGCTGGGGGTGTAGCTCAGAGGCAGAACATTCCTGGGTTCAATCCCCAATACCAATAAAAAAGCCAATATTAGCCCTACTTCAGTGCCTGACAGTCAGTGCTTTTAGTTTATGTTTATTTTTTTCTTTTGTAGACCTGGAGATGGGACCCAGGACCTTGCATATACTAGGCAAACACTCTACCACTGAGCTACACCACAAGCCTTTCTTAGTTTATGCATAAGTGGATACTTTTTGAATAATTATATTGAAAAATTATATGTCAGATGCTGTACTGGGCACTTGGGATTCAGAAAGAGTTGGATATTCTCATCTTAAAAAATCTCACAAAAGTCATCAATTATACAAATACAATTTATGATCTGATATTGGAGCCAAGATAGAAGGCCATTCCTCATATGCATCACAACCTCCCCAGCTGCTAAGATCTCATAGATGTTATTCCTCCTTTCTGGCAAATTCTAGTACTGATTTTCACCTGGCTATTATTTAATTTTTATGTCTCCCACGCTGTGTCTCTTCCTTTGAAAGGTGCTGTGGTTTGGGTTTGGTCTGTCCCTCTAAGGATTCCTGAGATGAAGGGTTAATCCCCAAATGTGGAGCTATCAAGAGATGGTAGGAGCCGGGCGTGGTGGCGCACGCTTATAATCCCAGCATTCGGGAGGCTGAGACCGGAGGATCAGGGTTCGCGGCCAGCCTCAGCTACCTAGTGAGGCACTCCGCAACTTAGTGAGACTCGGTTTCAAAATAAAGAATAAAAAATAGGGCTGGGGGTATAGCTCGGCAGTAGAATGCCAGTTCAATCCCCGGTACCGCAAAAAAAAAAAAAAAAAAAAAAAAAGAGATGGTAGGGCCAGGCACTTGGAAGTCTGAAGTGGGAAGCTGAGGCAGGATGATTGCCACGTTGTGGTCAAGCACATGGTAACTTAGTGAGACCCTGTTTCAAGAAATAAAAAATGAAAATAAATCTGTGCATGTAGTTTGGAGGTAGCCTTTGCTCACACATCCTAGTGTGAGCAAAGGCTCTATGACAGCTGGAGGGCTCAGTTCATAGGAGGAGGAGAAAATACAATTGGAAAAATGCACCAACATAAATACATAAATTTCCTCTTCATATGTCACAGTCAAAATGGATGAAGAGACATAACTTCAAATTTACTGATAGACTTGAAATTTACTGATGTCTACTCATGTGTGTGTGTGTGTGTGTGTGTGTGTGTGTGTGTGTGTGTGTGTTTGTGTTTTACTGGGGAATGAACCGGGGGCATCCTGCCCTCAAGCCACAACCCCAGCCCTATTTGACTTTTTATATTGAAATAGGATTTCACTAAATTGCTGAAGGTGTCCTCAAACCTGCGATCCTTTTGTCTCAGCTTCCTAAGAAATAGGATTACAGCAGTGTACCACCATGCGTGCCTGGCAGAGGTTGTTCTCTTAATATAATAAATAGGCCAAGATTTCATTTAGCTCAGAAAAATCTGGAAATAGAATCTAGGAGCATTGGTTTCATGAAAGATTTGGTATTTGAAGCTGGTTACAGTGGTATATGCCTGTAATCCCAGTACTTGAGAGGCCCACAGATTTGAGGACAGCCTCAGCAATTTAGGGAGACCCTGTTTCAAAATAAAACAATAAGGGCTTGGAGTGTAGCTTGGAGGTAGAATGCCCCGGGTTCAATCCCCAGTGTGTGTGTGTGTGTGTGTGTGTGTGTGTGTGTGTGTGAGAGAGAGAGAGAGAGAGAGAGAGAGAGAGAGAGAGAGAGAGAGAGAGAGATTTGCTATTTGAAAAGGGGGGGGGGCGAAGAGACACAGAAAAAGATAGGTCCTCTTTCTATTTGACAGAATTCTTCCTGATTGCAATTCCTGGAATGCTTATTGTAGAAAAATCCTTATTACTGGGGTTCTTTCCCAGAAATTCTGAGGAAATAAGCATCACTCATCTTCTTTGAATTTCTTAAGTGTTACAGAAAAATTATCCAATAATGGGACATTTCTTATCATGTCCACTGGAGGGCGATGTGTGACTGTTAGTACCACCTTCTATAGCGTGACCTGTGATGACTAGTCCGTTACTTAAAACCCATAGCTAAAAGTTCTCAGAGCACTGAATACCTAACAAATAAAAGAAACCTCTTTAGTAGATGTGAAGATATAGAGGAAATGATAGATATGACACTAATCCTGCCTCCATTTCCCATTAACTTACCCTTGGCCCAGGGGTCCCGGAATCCTTCTTCTCTACACTGACCTGGACTAAGACAGGACAGAGTAAATTATTTCTTTTACAGCATAGCTTGTTTCTTTAGGTTCCTGTGTATCTCATCTTGGAGAAAGAGCACAAGATTAGGAGATGAGTATTATTATCATAACCATTTTCAAAATGAGGATACTGGAACTGAGGCCCAGAGAAGTTTATTAACTGGTCTAAAAATGATCTTACCAGGTGCAGTGGTGCACAGGTGGCTATAGTTCCAGACACTCAGGAAGCTGAGGGAGGATTGCCTGAGTCCAGGACTTGGAGGCCAGCCTGGAAAACATAGAGAGACCCTGTCTCAAAAAAGGAAAGAAGGAATGAAGGTAGGTGGGCTCTTCTGGGTTCCCACTGCACTCAGTCCTTTCCCTAGTCATACTGTGACATAGGCTGACAATTGTCTTTCTCACTCATGAATGGAAATGATAGGAGCCCAAGGACTATTTTTCCCCCACTACTCTCTTAGCTTGGAGAAAAGTGCTGAAAAGTGGGAAGACATAAAATGAAATAAGACTAGAAGGAGAAGAGGGTATGAGATGGGGTAGGATAAGGATCTACCTAGGACAGTTTCTCTGTTACCAAATTGGATAAAAGAGAACAGGCATACCCGAGAAGACAGAGAAGAAACAGTGGAGATCATCTGATGGATGCAGTAGGAGAAAGAGCTGGCAGCATCCTATGGGCTTGGGGCCCGTTACTCCTACCTTGTCATCCTGTCATTGTATTGCACCAGTTTTAGGAGACGTTGTTTGTTTGTGGGGATTGAACCCAAGGGCATTCCACCTCTGAGCTATACCCCAGTACTTCCTTTTATTTCAAAAAAGTCTCAGTAAACTGCTGAGGGCCTAGTTAAGTTGCTGAGGTTGGTCTCTAATCTGCGATCCTCCTGTCTCATACCTGGCTCCAATTCTTGTTTTAAGTGTGAAAAAAAATGGTACTTGAGTTGGGCACAGTGGCCCCACACCTGTAATTCCAGCACTTGGGAAGCTGACACAGGAGGGTCGAAGGTTCAAGGCCAGCCTCAGCAACTTAGCGAGACTATTTTAAAATAAAAAATAAAAGGGGCTGGGGTGTGGCTCAGAGGTAGAATACCCCTGGGTTCAATCCCCAGTACCACAAAAAATAATCTTAAAATAAAGTGCTCATTTCATCCATCTTCCTCCAAATCTCCATCTTCAGACACTAGGGAGGCCATCCTCTTCCCCAACAGCTTATCCAGGCTCAGGCTCTAGTGCATCTCCCATCACTTCTCCCCAGCACAACAGCCCCCTATCTCCATTCTCACACATAGAGACCAGCCTAGGACCCATAAATTGTAAGCCAAATTCAAAAGGAAGTCTGAAATTTTTGATTATGGGTTTTTATCTGAACAAACGTGAATGATTGGCACGTGACATAGAGAAGCAGAAAATCAATATTCATTTTGAGAGAAAAATCACTCTTAGAAGTAGAAAAACTATGTATGAAAAAAAATTTTGCATGGAGAAACTGACATAGTAGGGGCATGAATTATTGAGCCATTATCTCTCTCTCTCTCTTGCGACCCCCCCCCCCCGTCTGTCTCTTTCTCTCTCTAATCCACTGAATTGAATGTTGTATAGGAGTTAACGCTAAGCTCAATTTTGTATTTCCTGACCACCAATATGACCTCCTGTTCTCCCTTTCTTCATTTTTCCACCTTAATTCAACTCCTAGGCAGTGAGAGTCTGGGATAAGCTATTCCAAAGAACAAAGGAGTAATCTTGGGAAATAAAAGGACATGTTAGAGAAATGAGGCAGTTGATTCCTTCCCTCTAGTCAGGTGCTGGAAAATGAGAGGTAGGGATTGAGCACAGCAGCCTCATCCTGTGATGGCACAGGAGTGATTTCTCACTTACCTATTTAATTGATCTGTTTTTAATCTTTGAACAGGTAAACCAAATAAAACACGTAAATGAACACTATATACACATCCAAAGAAACATATAACACAGGTGAGACAGAAAGAAGACACACACGGAGAGCATCCGGGCACTTTGACTCGAGTCGTACAACATTGAAGACATTTATTTCTAATTGGCTCCTTTGAAATATTATAGCGAAAAGCAGGAATCAAGCTAAACATCAATCAGGGGAGGTGGGTCAAATAAGTTAGGGGGAGATGGGTGCATTTCAGTTCTAGGGAAACAGTGCGTGACAATAATGTTGACATGTAATTTTGGACAGGAGAAGACACCCAGCACTGAGGTTTGGTTAAACTTTCAGGTATGGAGAAAATACATCCAAGGTAACGTCGATTTGTTAATATACAACATAGAAATACATATTTTCTATTTACCAAGTATTTGCTAATTTCTGAACACTTAACACATGTACAAGGTAGGTATTTCAGAGATCAGAGAGGGCATCCAGCGCACAGAAGACAATTTTTTTTCCCCCCTTGCCTTGGTCTCCACCCCCTTCCTAGACAGACGCCCGGCAGGACGCGCACCGCTGAGGAG